>PVHP010040551.1:0-15819 GCA_004024765.1 Zapus hudsonius | reverse complement strand
CCTTCCTTCCTTCCTCCCTCCTTCCCCCTCCCTCCCTCCTTCCCGTCCCTTCTTTCCTTCCTTCCTTCCTTCCTCCCTCTCTCCCTCCTTCCCTCCCTCCCTCCCACCCTCCCTCCCTATTTTTAACACTTTGTGGACGACCTCCATTTGTATCCACAGTGCACATTGATCATAATTTCCTCCTACCACCGCCTTTACTCCCCTTCTCAGACCCTCTCCATGGAGCCACTTTTCTCATCCAGTCTTTCTTCTCTTTTGATGTCATTGTTGTACGAGTTTGGTGTGTATGTTATTGTTGCCCTCATATTATTCAGGTCTTTCTGTGTGAGCAGTGCCGGCCACTGTGAAGTGCTGAATGCATTCATCGATTTGTGTCTGGAAGACAGTATTGCAAGGTACACCTCCACTTCCTATGGACCTTATAGTCTTTTTAAAATATTTTATTTATTCATTTTCAAGCAGAGAGAGAGAGAGAGAGAGAGAGAGAGAGAGAGAGAGAGAGAGAGAGAGAGAGAGAGAGAACACGCACCAGGGCCACCACCTTGTGGGTCTGGTTTATGTGGGTCCTAGGGAATTGAACCCAGGGCCTTAGGCACTGGAGGCAAGTGCCTTAACCGCTGAGCCATCTCTCCAGCCCCCTTACAGTCTTTTCACCACCTCTTCTGCAATGGTCCCTGAGCCTCAGAGAGCGTGATACACTCTACTGTCACTAATGGATGAATTTTGAGTCTTCCCAATAGTTATTACAATCTGAAAAGAGAAGATCCTCTAATTAATAATGAGAAGTACGTTAATATATGGGCATAAACACGGAGGGCAATTTGGTAGGCATAAATTATTTATTTAACCAAAAATCGTAGTAGCTTTTCCCCTAGGGCTTAAGACCTTACCTTCCCAGCCACAGGTTTTGACTAGGTTTTCAGTACCACTCGTGAATTCCCTCCTGTGGAGCGGGCCTCAAACCCAATCAGAGAGCAGCTGGTTTTCTGACAACAGACCCACCACTATTGCACCAACCGGCACATTTTGTCTGGCTGTTTAGTTTTGTAACTTGCAGGGTGCACTGCTTGTAAGGAACGTTGAAAACAGTCCGGTCCTTTCTGATTTCACCTTGCTTGGTGGAAATATTTATTATCTATGTAGTTTTTTATGGGTGTATATATATATATTGTGTGTATGAATGTGTATGTGTGTATTCACATGTCTGCTCATGAATGTATGTGGAGAGCAGAGCTCAATGCTGCTTGTCTAAATCAAGGTCTCTGCCTCACTTACTGAGTGAGGCAGGGACTCTCAGGGAACCCAGAACTCACCCCTTTCATCTGGCCAAGCTAAGCAGATGCCTCCTGACTGCTGGGATCACCAGTGGGTGCAGCCATCCCTGATACATACCTGAATCTTGGCGATCCAAACTTAGGCCCTTTCCCTCACGTGGCAAACTCTTTACCTATGGAGCCCTCGCCCCAGCCTCCACCACCTGTGACGTTTGATCTGTGTTTATGGACACAGTTGCTCCTTTCTGAAACAACTGAGAAATAGCAGGCATTATGGGACCAAGAATCACAAAAGTTCTTTAAACTCCTGTGTGAGATTTGGATAACATATTATAAAAAGACTCTCTGAAAGTCTGATAAGTTCCTTTGAAATAGAATGTGATGGATAAATATAACCTTGTAGCTCATGGCCGCCCACAACTTCTCCACCCACTAAAAACGGTTCCTTTTGATTGACTTTCACTTAATGGATTTTGTGGAATGATAAAATTCCTCATTTTCTTTTCAAAATATAAGTCCCACCAACTCCTGATGGCTCGTGCCTTATATTTTATTCTAAACCACAGCTCTTGCTTTTGAATCATAATTTTGATTATTCCAGTCCATACCAGTTGTATTTATTGTGCCAATCTATGAGATGTGAAGACAGAGAGATATTTATTTATATCAAAATTAAATTAAAAAGAGAAAGCTTTAAAAAATGCTGTCATAGTTGTTGTAGGAAGATATTCAATAATACTACAAAACCTGAAAATCTAAAAGAATTCACTATGTTTCTTGCTACACCAAAATATTTAAATATCTCCATCCTTTTAAATAACCATAACTGGGAGCCCTCATCCATATTAAAGGGGAGCTTCGGACAGACAGAAGGCCAGGTAACACTTCCACAGGCCTGCATGCTCAATCCCATCAGTTTTGGTCAAAGGATTGAAAATTAAATGCACATGTATTTACATTAGCAAAAGTTCATTAGCTTTAGTGGGTGAGATAAAATCCCCTCTTTGGTTTCTATCTCTGGAGGATTTGTGGTTGATGATTTTTTCTGAAGATGGAGTAGAGCCTCATTTTTATGAATGCCCCTGTAGCCACACTTGGAGAGTTATTGTACAGAGATAGAGTATGGCCTGGGAATTTTTCAGGATGGCAGTTTTTTTAAATTTTTTAATATATATTTATTGTCCATAATGAGTTACAGTATTTAGTGGGCAAACCATGCGTTGTTATCCCGACTTCCCCAATTCCCCCCCTCTCCCTCCCTGATCAGTTGGATATCCTCCTCCGTGGGCTGTCTGTATTAGTCCTTGTGGCAAGGGATCCTGGATATCCTAGTACTCAGCCCGGTCCTCCTGGCCCAAGTGTGTTGTTACTGATGGGTGCCATGCCTCCGGACAGTCTCCCCCACCACGGCTCTCACAATCTTTCCACCCCCTCTTCCACTCAGTTCCCTAAGTCGTTTTTAATTTAATTTAATTATTTATTTGCAGAGAGAGAGAGAGAGAGAGAGAGAGAGAGAGCGGCAGAGAGAGGGAATGGGCACACTCCAGATGCATATGCCATTTTGTGCATCTGGCTTTATGTGGGTAATAGGGGAAGAACCTAGGTCATTAGGCTTTTTTTATTTTTTTAAAATAATTTTGTGATTTTTTTTTTTTTTTTTTTTTTGGTTTTTCGAGGTAGGGTCTCGCTCTAGCCCAGGCTGACCTGGAATTCACTATGTAGTCTCAGGGTGGCCTTGAACTCACAGTGATCCTCTTACCTCTGCCTCCCGAGTGCTGGGATTTAACCACGTCCGGCTTGGTCATTAGGCTTTGCAGGCAAGTGCCTTATGGCTGAGTAATCTTTCCAGCTCCATGACGGCAATTTTAAAAAATCTTTTTCTTTGTTTTTTTAAAAAAACTTTTATTGACAGTTTCCATAACTATAGACAATAAAACATGACAATTCCCTCCCCCTTCTGTCCCCCTCTCAAGCCCACCCTCCATCATATCCACTCGCCGTCTCAATTAGTCTCTATTTTGTTTCAATGACATCTTTTCCTCCTCTTCTGGAGGTCTTGTGTAGGAAGTGTCAGGTCACAATATGAAGACCATTTTGTGTCTGGACGATGGCACTCTAAGCAGTCCTGCCCTTCCTTTGTCTCTTGCGGTCTTTCCAGCACCTTTTTTACAATGGACCCAGAGCCTTAGAAGGAGTGACAGAGATGTCTCAGTGTGAACACTCCACTGTCACTTCTCAGCATTATGGTGCCTTTTGGGTCATCCTGGTGGTCATCGTGATGGCAGTTTTTTATAACGACCACCTTTTCCACATGGTTATAACAGAATATGCTAGTGATTTATTCAATTATTTGTGAATTATAAAGACTTTTCCCCACACGTGTAACTAATTTACCCTCGTTTACCAAAAATTGGCATTCAATTGCCTGGTCTGAGAACCATTGTAGGTTCAGTTTCCCTCTGGGACTCAGTAGTTAGCTTTGCATGTATATAAGGAAGCCGAGTGGAGACAACCTTCCTAAACTGCCACTGAGCATCTGAGGGCTCATTGGCTATAGGGTGTGTATGTGGGAGGTTCCACGTCTTATCCTGACATAATTCTGCCTGCTCAGCTCACTCAAGAGCAAATGGTTTCCACTGTTGGCCACCATCATGTGAACGCCCGTATGCTCATGGCAGACCGGTGCATATTACTTGCAGATCAGAAGGTTAATAGCAAGCACACGGGTGCTCTTTGCTCTGGAAATCAAGATGTCCAGTGATTAAATACACCATAAAACATACTTAACCAATTATGGTGTCATCAAGAAAACTGACTTCTGGAAGAAGGTTACTTCACAGATTTCCTAGGTAGGTTGTGATGAGGGCAATATCAAACCTAGAGTGCCAGCTGCAAGCTGTAGCTCCCAGCATGAGTCTCTCTCTCTCTCTCTCTCTCTCTCTCTCTCTCTCTCTCTCTCTCTATCTCTCTCTCTCTCTCTCTCTCTCTCTCTGAGAAACAGTTGCCATATAGCCCAAATCCAGTAAGTGCAGAGAGTTGGAATACCAGAAAAACTAATGTTTACAATTCAATCATGTTATGCTTTCTTTTCCTAAAACTCAAGAAAGTTTGGGCTTAAATTTTAGAAAAAAATCACATCAATGTCTGGTATATTAACTGGTTCTTCCAGGTCCTTTGTATGTGTACCAGAGGGCCACACCCTAAATGCATAGCCAGGGCTCGTACCCACTGAGGCATCTCCCACCACACTAAATGCTTTCTTTAAGAGACACCCTGCCAGGCTGGGGAAATAGCTCAGTGGATAAAGTGCTTGCCTTAAAAACATAGGACCTGAGTGTGAACCTCAGAACCCATGTCCAAAATGCCTCATGTGACAGTGTGTGCCTGCAATGTCTGTGCTGGGGAGGCAGAGACAGGAGAGTCCCTGGAGATACAGTGTATCTAGCATCCACCCCTTGTGCAAATAGTAGGTATACAGTGAGTGCTTGAAAGGAAAATGAGGAATCTGAGAGGAAAACAGAAGGGAAGAGAAAGGAGGAGAGAGGAAGGGAGGGAAGAGAGAAGGAAAAGGAAAGGAGGACAGGAAAAAGAAGGGATGATTGAGAAGAGAAAGGAGACAGGAAGATGGCCGGGAAGTCTAGGGTCTTGTTTTCATCATTGTAGTGAATCCCAGCAGACATTCTCCTCTTAACAACCCTACAACACAACAGAGGATCGATCGTACACTCCTTCCCAGAAAGTAATAGATCCCAGGAAGTTACAGAACTATTTGAACAGAGATATTCTGAAACATCTAGATCATTGTTTAATCCTTACTCTGGAAGATGACGTTCTAGGGCTCTAAACTGTGCTACGGCAAAGTTAGCCTTATTCCATTTAGACAATGTAGTAGTTTGAGAGAAAGAAGGTGATCTTGTCCAAAAATATTTTGAAGGATGTAATTGAATCCTGCTGTGTTGTTCTCTGAAGCCCAAATACCAACTTTTCACCCACTTGAAACTGTCTGGCACCTGACGTAACATGATTCTTCACTGAGCGTGAGCACCTTGACACTTTCCTTAGTTCCCTGAGTCCGATGAGTTGCTGATTGCTGGGCAGTTTGCTTTAATAAGTTTCGGAGATGAAGGAGAGTCTCCTGAGTTTGGAGCAGGCCGTGCCCTCTGCTTACCGAAGCGGTTCACCGCCAGCCTGTGGCACTGCGCCCGGTCTCACTTGCATTGCCAGAGAGTCTGTCGATCAGCTCAGAGGCAGCCGGTGCCTTTCGTGGCTATTTCTGTAAGCACTCAAAATAATCTCCTAAGAGAGGTTTGACATGGTTAAGTATCTGCTAAAGATAAAAAGGCGGTGGGAGGGAAAACGCCTTCTTTTCATAAATATGGTAATTCACGAACGATGGGAAGATTTTGTTGGTAAAGCAGCGCCTGGCACCCGGTTCGAGTTCCCTGGAATGCTAGGAACGATCAAGCAGCTTCTCTCTTTTCGTGTTATTTTTACAGCCACTGAGCAAGTGTGCAAAGGCTCACAAAGATCTCCTGGAGCTCCAGGAGTCTCTCGAGGTTGTGGACACAGCGCACACTTACAGGTCCTCTCTCGTCTTTCTGAGCGAGTTTTCCTCAGTGCTGGGCTCACAACCAGGGTCTCCGCTTGCCAGGCAAGCAAGCACCCAGCCACACGGGCAGCCCTTCTCCTCCTGGGTCCCTCACCTCCGGCCATGAGCTGTGGCTGATGCACGCACATTCCCAGAATCCTGGTGTGCCTGTCACACAAGCCGTATTCAGGAATTGCCTGTTGCGAGGCCATTACTAAGTAGCGCTCAGAAAGTTTCATTTAAATGAATCACCTGCCTCTCGCTGCCTGTCAATTACCCAGGTCGCATTTCCATGAAATATCAAGTCAGTCTTAGAATCACTTCCAAACGTAAAATGCTGCTCTCATTCCAGAGAACACAAATTAAGTCGGACGAATATCATGGAAGGAGTGAATGAAAGCAAGAACCCAGATGGACAGCCTTTCCCTTCTTCAAGCGCCTGTAAAACAGAATCTTGGACTTGATGTTTGACGTTCTCTGAAAGAACAGCTGGGCTAATCTATCATTTCTCTCTGGACAAAAGTCTGTTTCATTTTCTCGGAGCTTAAATATTGTCCAATTGATTTTCTTCAGAGTTTGCAAGGGATTAAATATGGAATGTTCCTTTTTAATAATATTTCTTTTTTCTGGAGTAACGACTGACTGCTTGGAAACTCTGGCCAGGTATCGTGTCTTCTCTGCTCTGGAATCACGTGAGGCTCTTTCTGTAGGAAGCTTCTTGGGAAGCTGACGATCTTACTGACTCCTCTGAACGAGCAAATGTGCTACATTGTACGTCCAAGTTAATAGTAGCAATGTTGGCAAATGCTCAACAGATCTGTCAGAATCCTAAAGGCAGCGAGGATGCCTTACTCACACTGAATTAATTTGCAAGTGCCGCTTGCAAATGATGTGAGTTTATGCTTGGGGAATTGCTCAGAAACATTCTGACCAGTGAATGTTTCAGAAAGTGCCAGGAAAAGAGTTTTCAAATATGTAATCATGAAGACGACAAGTCAATTATCGATGAAGAGAGGAAAGCGTAGAAGGTGACAATATCAGAGCTGGAAAGGACAAAGGATGCCTTATGTGTTGCCACCTTTGATACCCATCCTTACTTTACCAAACGAGTCAGGCTCCTGAACCTTCTCGTAGGCTAAGCCGTTCTTGTCAGATCAATTTCACTAAGAACTCTGCTGGGCCAGGTAAACAGGGACCTTCCATCTTTGATATATCTGTGACCACCCTTGACATCAGATTGGGTTCTGTAAGTCGCCTTCTTGATGACTGATTGCTGGGACAAAGCACCCAACCAGAAGCAGCTTATGGGAGGAAAGGGTGTATTTGGTCTCACACGTTCAAGGGGAAGTTTCATCATGGTGGGGACAGCATGACAGAGCAGACGGCTGGCTCTGTTCTTCACTCCTCAGCAGCAGGGAGGATGCAGCAAGAGTAAGCTAGCTAGCATTGGCGGGGGGGGGGGGGTGGATAATCAAACCCCAAGGCCTGTCCCCCAGTGACTCACCTTCTTCTTCGAGGCTCCCACCTCCCAGAGGCTCTACCACCAGCCACACCTGCCCAGTACACTCCCCAATCCTTATTGACCGCGCATTCCCATTGCACCTGGGTTGAGCCAGAGCTCTCTCCTCCATTTCAACACCATGTCCTGACCTGTGAGAACCTGTCTTCATGGCCTGAAAGGATACCATCCATGGTGCTCTGTTTCATTGAATAGTTCTCTTTAATGTTACCAAAAGGAGTTCCAGGAAGACAGACAACCTGGGAAAACGAGTCTGTGATGAAGAGGGTGCAGCTCTCTTGATTTGGTGCCGTAGTAATCCTCCGTCAACGTTAACTCCACGCAACCTGGAGCTTGCGAGAACCACATGAATGAGTATGAGACACTCTGTCCACTTGTGAAAATGGTGCGTTTCCGAAAGCTAATCGCAGAGGGAGAAGGGAAGGAAGGAGAGGTACTCCTGATAAGCTAGCACCTAGAGACATCATTAAAGCAGTGAACAAAGTGACCCGAATGCATCTTCAGAGGCACCGAGCAGAGAGCAGGTGTCCAGTGGGGAGAAAGGTCAACCCAGAAAGGTGCTCTGGTGTCGTTTGATGGCCTTCGTGGAAACACACAGGTATGACTCAGGATCCTGGTGATCCTAAGAGGGAGGAAGAGTAAATAGTGTATTCCAATAATAATTTTTAGGCTTATTATGTTATTTTAATATATATTGTATATCTTATATAAAGAATACATAACACACACATATATCATATATGTATATATATATATATATATGTATCAAATATGGCTTGGTCACCTTTTAGGAGGTTGTTAAGGACAGTCTTCTTTTGAGGAAATAGTTGTAGACTTCCTGTATAGCTAAGCTGCATAGAATCCCTCCCCATTCTCCCTCCCAATGTTGGCGGAAGAAACCAAGCTATGGTGTTAATGCTGTTTAATCTGGTAAAACTGCTTCATCTCACGAGGTTAACTTTTGGGCCATTGGTGGTCTCCCCTCCCCCTCTCACTCCAGGTACTGTGTCACTATACATATGTGCCCCTGACTCTCTCAGGCTCCCCACACACCATTTTACACAGACACAGATTGGTAGGCTGCCTGCCCTCTCCCCAGGGAGGAGACTTCACACTGGTTCTAACCTCTTCAGTGACCAATTCAGTGAGCACATTCTGGTCACTGTATTTCATCTTCAGTGAAGGAAATTGTCTAAAGTTCTGACTGTCAATTTTAGAAAAAGGTAATGATTTAATCAGATTGGAGTCGGAGATTAGATATAGGTAGATGGTTTTATTTGCACTAAAATCGTCTTCATCCTCTGGAGCTTCTACTAAGCCCGTGCTCTAAGAGCATCTTATCAAAAGATTACCAAACTCTTTCACCTGATTTTGTTTTCATGGCAAGACTGCGTCTCCTCCTCCCTCGTACCTGGATCCTTTTATACTTGCCCCATTGGGGAAAACTGACTAGATGCCCAGGTGTCAGCAAGCGTCTGTCCATGTTTAAAGTTGCTCAGGGCAGATCTCTGGGTCAGGATCCCATAGGAGAGGTCACAGAGTGGGAGCTACGACATTGCCTCGTTATTGGGGTGAGGTGCCCAGCTTCTCAGAAACACCAGAGGACCCTCCCCATCAGAGAGGAGGGTGGCGCTTGTGCCATATCAGGAAGAAAGGGCCTAGTTGCCACCAGAGGTGTCACAAAAGAGACCCCAGGCTTGATCTTGTTTTCTGAGTCACGTCTGTCACAAGGCAAGGAAATACCTTCCAGAGAGAGCTGCTTTGGAATCTTGGCCTCAGCCCCACAAGGTGCTTTCAGGTGACATAACCTCTGAAAGTCCCAGGAGAACATCACCCACATCACAATTACCCACTTGAAAAGGACAGGGTGGGTTCTGGCTTTCCTGATTGGATGCCCACTAGCTTTGGCGTGGAGGAAATGGCCGTGGTTACCACGAGGTGCCCCTCCTTTAGCATCCAATGAGCCTGGGGTCAGCAGAAAGGTCGTTACAGAAACCACCAGGCATCCACACCACAGGAGGATGGGGGATGGGAGTGCGAATCTGACATCACCCGGAGTTCTAGAGGGTTCCCTCTGGATGGAACAGTTCCTTGCAAGCTTCTTGATACGAAAATAGTGAGATCATCAAGCGAGGAGCCACGAGTGTCTCCCTCTGGCTCCTGTGAACTCACCTGGGGGTCGTTCACAAGAGAAGGTGACAGGTGAGGCTGCAGTGTTCACAAGAGAAGGAGGCGAGTGACAGGTGAGCAAGGTTCCAGAAGCTTGTCCAGCTACCCGATGGGATTGTGAGGATATCCTAGGATACTTACATAACATGTACATTTTTACCTAGTTTGCTTATGTATGTGTGTGGCGAGCATGTATTTTATTCAGAGCATACACATGTATGTATGTATGTGTATGTTACATATTACATATGGGTACAAGCGTGTGTGTGTGCACGTGCAGGTGTAGGTACACATTTTGGGGTGTAGATATGGTGTCCAGAGGACCACCTCAGACGCCATCTGCCTGTTTCTGTGACAGGTTCTCGACTGGCCTGGCTGTCCAAGGAGCTCCAGGCCCTGCTTGTCTCTGTCCCCAGCTCCACCAGCCCGGGCATTTCATGAGCACCAGGGATCACACTCAGGCCCTCGTGCACAGCAAGCGTATTGCCTAGGGAACGACTTCCCAGCCCGACTTCTAAGAACACAACACTTTTCCTAATTTTCAAGTTTCGAATTTGTTTTTCTATTTCTTTGTATTTACATATATTATCCATCTTGTTACTCAACATTACAAAAATAAACGAGTTCAGTGTAGTTATAGTATTTCAGTTCTCACAAAAATCTTATGAAGAAGATGTTATCACTATTTTTATAACTGAAATTGACTCCAAGAATTAAGCCAGTTATCAAAAACCACAGCAATTCCACGATTTGGAGGACTTTGTGGAAGAGGGGGCCAAAAGATTGTAAGAGCCATGGTGGGGAGAATATCCAGAGACATTACCCCCCTCAATAAGAACAACACACACAAAAACTGGCTACTGCTTGTACAATTAAAACCCCCTCCATCCCATGGACCATTCCAGAAATCCCACGGAGGAGGGCCCTCAGCAGGTTGGGGTTAGGAGAGGGAAATGGGGGTATTAACATAAGACTTGTTCATATGATGTATCTAATTATTAACAATTAATAAGTTTTTTAAACACAGTAATTGTGTTAAAGGTTATATTGTAACGAAAGGAATTTATTTGTTTTTGAGTAAAATAATAGCTGTAAACCAACTAGATATTTTTATTCAGGCAAATAGCTCTCTATTTACTTGTTTGATTTTTTTTTTCTGTAATGAAAATAAAATGAAGTTTAAAGTTTAAAGAGTCGTTTGAAGACTAGAGAAATTGAAAACTTTGCTAAATCTCAGTGTCTGTCTTTGAATTAGTGATTTGACTCTAAATTTCTTTTCAGCAATAAGCATTTTCCATATTATCGTGAAGTTCTCATAAATACCGGATGGATTTCTTCAAACAGTTGTAATACCTGTTACATTTTCTACGCTGCAAATGAAAATCCTAAGTGAATCACTTTGACATTTTCATGCATGTAGATAATGTATTTTGATCTTATTTCAATTCTCTGCTCTTGTCCCCCCAAGGTCACGTGACTTCAATCCCTTTCTATACACATTGAATTAAACTAGGGTTGCTTGTATGATCACGAGTGGAAGGCTATTTACCACAGAATGGGCATTTTTGTTTTTGCTCTACACAAATACTGGCAAAATAGCTAACTTATTGGTTAAATGTCTGTATATTTATAAATGTATAAATATATCTATTTCCTTATACTAGATCCACAGATGTAAAATGACTGCATTAATGGTTAACAAATATTTTTAAAACTACTAGTATATTTGCTAAGTCACTTTTCTGTGTTTTATAAAAATAATACGTGGCCGCGAGTCAGCTGTGCCGTCTTTTGAAAGTCTCAGGTATAATTACCAACTGATAAACTATTCCAACAATGTTTTCAGTATGTTCCGATCTAACTGATGGACTCAAACGATGAGTGAAAAATGAAATCTTTCTTTGATGTTTGAGGAGGTCTAAAACATGGCCCATGTTTGATCACGCTAAAATGATTTTTTTTTTTGGTTTTTTGAGGTAGGGTCTCCCTCTAGCCCAGGCTGACCTGGAATTCACTATGTAGTCTCAGGGTGGCCTTGAATTCACAGAGATCCTCCTATCTCTGCCTCCCGAGTGCTGGGATTAAAGGCGTGCGCCACCACGCTTGGCTAAAATGATTCTTTATAGAGACCTTAGCATCTTTAGTACTGGTTGATTTGCATTTAAGGATGTATTTAGACCACACTGGTAGACAGATGTGTCAAGAAACAGCAGACAGTTGGATAAGAATTGAGAACTATTGGGACATTGATAATATTCGGTCAAGAGAGATCATTTGAAATGAGGAAAAGGCTTTTTATTTTTAGTACTGGTTGAACTGGAACCCCGTGCAGTCATCCCCTACCTTCTTTTTTTTTTTGAGGTAGGGTCTCCCTCTAGCCCAGGCTGACCTGGCATTCACTCTGTAGTCTCAGGCTGGCCTCAAACTCATGGCGATCCTCCTACCTCTGCTTCCCGAGTGCTGGGATTAAAGGCATGTGCCACCATGCCCGGCTTCCCCTACCTTCTTAATGTCACTGTTGTTATGCCCCATGCTGAAGAATCCTCAGTAGAAGCTGTCAAAGCCAAATACTCGATCCGCCATCCGCCCTTGTCTAACGTGTTGTGCTGCATTAACAGAGCCCTTGAAAAACTGTCTTCAAAAACAATGCGTGTGGCTGACCTACACGAACTTAAATACTTAAAGGATCTCAACAAAATGTCAAGTAAGTGACCAAAAATCTAGAAGAAAGAAGGATGCTTGAGTGTTGTGTGTTACTTCAACTTATACAAACTCCAGGAAAATAACTACTAAGATTTTCCCTTTTCACTTGCAACTTCGGACTTGTTTTCCACATGGTGTAGATAAAATAGAAAATCCAGTCTGGAGATTATGATCAGCTCCAGCAACTTAGGGTTGGGCAGCTGTCATTCCTCTCGATCAGAAATGACAAGAGTGTTGATGGGCTACATACTATCATTGTATCTTATAAAGAGGTCTTCTTCTCTCTGTTTTCAGTAGTTTCTAATCCTTTCTGTGGTTGCGGACACTAGACATATCTTACCTACCCATTGTCTTGCCCGGCCACTGTGCTCCGCCAACCTGATTCCGAGGCTTCTGCTCCCATTTCTCTGTCTTTGTTTGATTTTCTTCGTGTGATTTTATGCGCATGTATATAACGCTTTGGTTGTGGTCACTTCCCCCCTTCACCTCTCTTTTCCTCTTCACACACCGTCCAATTCCCTCCTCCCCCAGATCTCGCTTGCTTTTTTTCTTTTAAAGTTTCATTTATTTATTTGCAAGGCGAGAGACAGAAAGAGAGAGAGGGAGAGAGAGAGAGGAAAAGAAGAAGAAAAGAGAAGAGAAAGAAAGAGTGCACCAGGGCCTTTGCCGCTGCAAACCAACTCCAGACACACGTGCCACTTTGTGCCTCTGGCTTTGCACAGGCACTGGGGAATCAAACCCAGGCCATCAGGCTTTGCAAGCAAGCACTTTAACCACTGAGCCATCCCTTCCGCCCCTTTTACTTTTGATTGTGATGACCCATTGCGATGAATTTGGGTTGCTGAGAGGAGCATGTTATGAGCTTTTTACAGGCGATGTACCAGTGGCTACACCAGTGGAGAAACCTTCCTCCCACCATTGCCTCTAGATTATCAGGGCCTCATGAGTCCCTCCCCAGGCTATGACAGGGCCCAGGCACGTGCAAGTCTTATTCAAGTAGCCATGGCTTCTGAGAGATGGATGCAGCCGCATGTCATGCCCTGAAGACTGTTCCACAACATTCCTCCCCATCCTCTGGCTCTTGAATTCCTTCCAACCCCTCTCCTCCAAGGTCCCCTGAGCCTTGAAGGGGGCGATATAGATGTCCGTATAGAGCTGAGCATTCAATAATGACTCAATTCTCAGCACTCCGATGAACACTTTAGCCTCCCCATAATTGCTGCTCCTGTAGAAAGAAGCTTTTCTGACCCAGGCTGAGAGCAGCACTGATTTCTGGGCATAAGTGTGAATATGTAGAAGGCAGACACCTGGTGTCATGGTCAGCCACACGCTGCTGGGATGAACTTCCAAACCAGGCAGTTATGGGAGAAAGGATTTATTGAAGCTACAAATCCAGGGGAAGT
Organism: Zapus hudsonius; assembly: GCA_004024765.1. NCBI lineage: Eukaryota > Metazoa > Chordata > Mammalia > Rodentia > Dipodidae > Zapus > Zapus hudsonius. The sequence continues at coordinate 2,163 of PVHP010040551.1, read as the reverse complement.
TTCATAATAGCAAAGAGGCTGGTGTCTTTCATAGGTCCAAGGAGAGAGAGAGAGAGAGAGAGAGAGAGAGAGAATAACCAACATCACACACAGAGAACAGCAAACAGGCAGGAGGAAGAGAGAAATTTTCTTCCCCTTTATATAGCCTTAAGCGGGGTCTTGCAACCCTATCCCAGACTAGTTGGCCTCCTGAGCCTCTGAAATTTCCTTCCTGCACTGCCTTCCAAGGAAGAGATGTTCATTTCCAGGTTCCCTGAGCTTCCTTACGTCCTGCCCCCTACTGAGAGGGCTGCCTTCCTGTGAAGAACATCAGAGATCCACCTAAGATCATTAGAAAGTTCAAGCTGACAACAAAACCTAACCATCACACATAGTTGTGTGTCTGTCTCTTGTTGTCTTGTCTACAGTCTTCCCAGGAAGGGTTTGTTCAGCCCTACGTCACCAGGCCATCACATCCCCTCACATCCTCGCTAACATGTGTTATCCTTTGACACAATGGGCTGAACTTTAATGGTGCATGTGGAGTGAGAAATGACCTTTGTTTTCTGACAAATAGATTTTACAAACCACAGGGATTTATCAGATATGCTTCTCTTTGTCCCTCTCTCTTACTGCTTCCCTGTCACTGCCCACCGCCCACGGGGGCAATGATAAAACACACACACACACACACACACACACACACACACACACACACACACACCCCGCTTATGGGTGGAAGAACGTGCGTTCTCTCTCTATTGCTCTCCCTTAATGCTCTCTCTGAACCTCTTATTTCTCTCTCCCATAAATGAAACCAGAATATATAGAGCTCCTTGCCAATCAGAGAGCTATTGGTCAGTCTATGATAAGAACCTGTCAGGCATGATGTGCAAATAGCCAATCAGGACTACCTCCTGAAACCTATTAAGCCAAGCCCCTCTTGGCAAGCTGTCAGGTGCCATCTTGAGATTAAGCCAGGGTGTGCCTCCGTGGGCCCCCAAAGGCTTTCGTCCCCGACACTTCCCCAAACTGACATGCCTTGTACTGCAGTGGATCTGTGTGTCACACTTACCCTCTCAGGGGCAAGAAGGAACTTTGTCTCAGTGACCTAAATAACTGGTTCTTAGGAATAGTTAATACTTGTTCAACGAGTGGAGCTTTTTTGGTGGTTTCTTTTATTAAACTATACACCCCCATTTCTCCTGAGTGGCAGCTTCTACAACCCATTCTACCAGAGTCCGACGTCGTGTAAGAATGCATGAAGGTTGGTCAGTGACTAGAAGCCAGGAGAGGTGGGTTCAGGAATTCTTCTAACAGGATCATGGTCTGATCATCTCTTCCCACAAGCAGGCCCCATGCAGGATGTTCCAGTTTGGAAACAGGTTGACCAGTTTGAGTGACAGTCACAGACAAGTAAATTATCTCTCTAGTGAGGTCAAGAAGTAGAATTACTTCTTTTCCCATCTGTTCACATTTTTCAGTTGTTTTCTTCCCATGAGCTGGTCCAATTCAGGGTGTTCCAGTTGAGTAAATTCGCCAAGTGTGTGAACGGTACACAGAAGCATAAATTATCTCTCTAGAAGGTCAAGAAATACATTGATTTCTTTCGCCGTCTCTTTTGCCATCTGTGTTATATGAGCATTTACCTGTATCGCAAGACATATGAATCCATCTAATCCTTTAGAGATAGAGAACAGCTTCTATGCCTTTACCGTGTCCAGACTTAAAAAGTATTAAAGTTTAGGAACTTGTCACCAGAGAGTTAGCGTCTTGCTGACGTGACACAGCTAAGGATGAGGTAGATATGAGTCTAAATGTTCCCAAAAGACTCTTTGCACAATGTCACCCAGGTGTCAGAGGGTGGCGGTACTGACAGGTGGATCAGGCATAGGCTCCTCAGGCAGCAGAATCCACGGCGCCATACTGACCACTGTCAGGGGAGACATGCATGTAACTGGGGAGGCGAGAGCTGTCTTCCACCAGGGAGATGGAGACATTCCACAAGTTTCTGAGTGAACAGGACTCTTCAAATGTACCTCTGGATCATAGGGGCCCTACACGGAGGCCAAGGCACAAACAAGGGTAGGGCCTAGCTTGAGCAATGGGGAATGGCTTAGCCTGGAAGGATCTGAAGTGGGTGTAGAGGGCAGGATGGTTGGGAAGGTCAGCTGAGGCCAGAGG
>PVHP010040550.1:0-15815 GCA_004024765.1 Zapus hudsonius | reverse complement strand
AGGCTGCCTGCACCACCGTCTCGACCCCCAAGAGCGGGGCCTTTCCTTGGCTCTCTACCAGGTCGGGGACCTACAGGGTGTCTTCCACCGGAGGGTGGTCAGGGCGGGGCCCCGGTGGAATGGATACCAGAGCTGACGAGCTCATCCCGGTGGCAAAGACTCCAGTGCGCCGAGAGCCTCCTCGCCATCCCCAGTGGCCACGGACACGGATCCCCCAGCGCCTGGCGCGGGCCCCCTCCCCGTCCGCCCACCAGCTGGTCCGGCCACTCGCAGCCAGGGGCTGTCCCCAGCTGTCAGGGGAGGAGGGGACCGGCCCTGAGGGGACTGGGGCGAGACGGGCACGGAACCCCCCCGGGGGTCCAGAGGCCGCCGAGCCGAGGCTGCAAGTCCTCGGTCCCCTACACGCCCCGCTCCCGGACCGCGGGACGCGGGAAGCGCGCCCCCGCGCCGCCGCCGCCTCCGGGAAGCCCCTCGGCACGCCCCCCGCGCGGCGAGTCCCCGGGCCGCCATCGCGCTCCCGGAGACTCGCAGGAGTCGGATGAAGAGGCGACGGCCGACGGGAAGGGCCGCCCCGGGGCGGGGCCCGGCCGAGCGGGGCGACCCCGAGGTCCCCGCTGTACCTGTTGATCTTGTGCGCGAAGGCGCGGCGCTCGGCGGCCGCCATGACGGCCCGCGGCCCGCCGCCCGCGCTCCGAGTCCAGTCGGCCGCCGCCGCTGCCTCCCGGGTCTGGGCGGCCGGGCTGGGCGGGGCCGGCCAGCGACGGGGCGGAGCCTCAGATGCGCCGGGGCGGGGCTGAGGGAGCGGGGCTGGGCGGGGCGTGTCTGGGGGGCGTGTCTGGGGGCGGGGCGGGGCGGGGCTGAGCGGGCGCGGGAGGGCGGGGCCGACGCCGGAGTGAACGAGCCGGAGCCGTGAGCTGGGCCTGGCGGGCGGGGTCTTGCTGGTGGGCTTCTCTGCGGCCAGGTCTGAACGCGGTGATTGTCACCCAGGCACTCGGGTCCCAGATTGGGAAACGGAAGTCTCCCAGCTTGGAAGGCGGGAGGAGCTCCCCCTGGGTGGGAGCTCTTTCCAAGCTCTTACCTCCTGGCTGGAAGAATCACAAAATCCACCCCGACGCCCAAGGGTAAAAAGAGGCCCATAGGTACAGAGGTATTGTTGCCTCAGGGCTCAGGGCCTCCGAGCCATTTGCCCCTCGGTCTTAGCGGTTAAGGCACTTGCCTGTAAAACCTAACGGCCCGGGTTTTATTTCCCAGCACCCACGCCAAGCCAGATGCACAAAGGGGCACATGCATCTGGAGTCCGTTTGCAGTGGCTGGAGGCCATTCTATCTCTGCTTGGAAATAATGGTCAGCCTGGGATAGAAAGTTCCAGGTTATTCTGGGCTAGAGTTGAGACCCTGCCTACAAAAAAATCTCTTTCCGATTGCCCACCCCTCAGCAGTATTTTCTAGCCCTCATTCATCTCTGAATAGATCAATCCTTTGCCCACCTTTGCATGGCACCTCCTTCTGGGCAGCCTAGTTCACAAACACTCTGGGAGACAAGGTCGTTATGTGCTATTCTTTCCCCATCCATGGGTGCTGGAATGATTCTCCCATCCACAGACGGATAAACCGAGGCCCAGAAAGACAAAGAGACTTGCCCCTATTACCTAGAGAATCTGTGTTAGATCCTCAAGCCACAGGTAGTCTAGGTGGGGGCTGAGTCCCCTAGGATTCCACGTGACTGCCTCAGGGTTCCCACATGACCTACACACACGTGTCAGCAGCCCATCCACCTGCCCTAAGCCGTCCAGCCACTTTGACCTGGGAGATGGCAGGTGTAACTCTACCCATCACCTATACTGGGTGCCGCCCAGTCACCCAGTATCACCTACATCTGCCCAGTGAAGTCTGCCTCTGCCTCGCCTCTTGGGCAGGGCAGGAATGTACTGATGAGCAAATGTCTTAGGGCTTCCTGTCTGGTCCCTGCTGCCTCCACTCTGTTTTTCTTGGCAGGTTCTCACTCTAGCCCGAGCTGACCCAAGCTAGCCTGAAACTCAGTGATCCTCCGCCCTCAGCTTCCTGGGTGCTAGATTGAAGGCCTGCCAGGCTCCTGTTGCCTCCAAGTATGCGGTCTTGGGAACCCCATGGTCACAGCCATTTATGTAGACCCCTCTGTGGTCCCACCTCACTGGGGGGGGGTCAAAGTCAAATTCTTTGCCATGTCCTCCGAGGCCTCGCATGCTCTGCCCTGTCTCTCCTCCTCCTCTCTCCCCCTTAGTCTCTCCACTCCATCTTCCCGTCCTCTGAACACTGGGACATGGCTCACCTCAGGGCCTTTGCACAGGCTGCTGGTGTCTTTCCTCTGCGTGTGCAATTGCTAACATTGCTCCCTCTTTTGCCCAAGAAAACCAAGAAAACGCAGAGAAAGGACTTGACGTGTGCTCAGTAAACCTTTTCAGATGTAAGAATTGTACCCAAGGGCCTTGGGGAGATGGCTAAGTAGTGAAGGGCACATGCTTGCAAAACCTGTGGGCCTGGGTTCAGTTCCCAAGCTGCCTATGTAAGCCCGATGCAAATAGTGGCACAAGCGTCTGTTTTCATTCACAGCTGCAAGAGGCCCTGGCATGTCCGTCCCACGTACACGAAAATAAGCAAGAATGAAACTGGGATTTTTAAAAAAAGAATCACCAGGAGTGGTGGCGCACGCCTTTATTCCCAGCACTCGGGAGGCAGAGGGAGGAGGACCACCATGAGTTCGAGTCCAGCCTGAGACTACATGGTGAATTCCAGGTCAGCCTGGGCTATATTGAGAGCCTACCGCCCAAAAAAGAAATAGATTTATACCCCAAAGCATTTGTCTCTGAAGACCAACTGGGTCCCCATTCAGCCCTGGGTGTGTGCTGGGGGTAAATTCCTCAAATTCTCAGAACCTTGATCTTCCTTTTCTTTTGTTTTGCTTTTTAATTTTTTTTGCTTTGTTTTTTGAGGTAGGGTCTTTTTGGTGGTCTTCCTGAGGGGTACATGTTGTCCCTCTGGCGCTGGAGCTATTCTGATGTGCGGAACAGGCTGGACTACTAATGACACGTGGGACCGTGACGATGTTAAACAGCAAGTAGCCGCTGGAGACATTTCTACCTTCAATCCTGTCTTTCTTGGAGGACAGTTGACCTTGGCCCTGAGTGTCCTGTGTTGACACTCCTACGCGGTAGCTCTGGGAGCCTCATCCTTCTCGTCACCTGCCCACTCATGAAGAGAATCGCAGTGTGGCCTCACTTAGCTTTGGGCCTGACTGGGAGCTTCTCTTGGATGCTCCGTGTCTGCCTCTTTATTGTTCTGTGGATGCTGACTTATGATACTATGTTTGCCCTTCAGCACAAAAAGATGATGCTCTGATTGGTCTGAAGTCCAGGGCACTGCTGTTCAGAGAGAGCTCCAAGCAGAGGCTCAGCGGGGCTCTGAGCCTAGGGAGCCTGACCAGGGAGCGGACAGCGCCCAGCTCTCTCTGCCAGCCTAGGAACCCATCTGGCTCACTGCTGTTCAGAGACCCAAGGACTGCTGGACAAGGATCGTGCTTAGGAATTTGTGGAACGAGAAGACAGTGGAGGAAATAGAGTAGAAAGTTAGCAGATAAGCCAGGCAAGGTGTTGCATACCTTTAACCCCAGCAATCAGGAAGCGGAGGCAGGAGAATCATGAATTCAAGACCAGCCTGGGCTCTATAACAAGTTCAAGGCCAGTCTGCCAACCTGTCAAAAAAACAAGGTCTAGGGCTCTAGCTCAGTGGTGGAGAGCATGGCAGCTGCCGAGCATGCGAGGCCCCGGGTCCCTCTCGAGCACTGCAGAACAAAAAGAGATTTTTATAAAATACCCACCTGTCCTGTAAGCACATTATTAGATAGAGTCTGTTATACTAAAAAAGTAGGGACCAAGCCAGGTGAGGTGGGCACACGTCTTTAATCGCAGCACTCGGGAGGCTGAGTTAGGAGGATCCACATGAGTTCAAGGCCAGCCTAGAGCTACAGAGTGAGTCCCAGGTCAGCCTGGACTAGAGAGAGCCCGTGTTGGGGGCAGGTGTATATTTTATTTATTCATTTTCAAGCAGATACACACACACGTAGAGAGAGAGAAAGAGAAAGAGAGAGAGAGAGAGAGAGAGAGAAAACGCACCAGGACGACCACCTTGTGGGTCTGGCGTATGTGGGTCCTGGGGAATTGAACCAGGGGCCTTAGGCACTGGAGGCGAGTGCCTTAACCGCTGAGCCATCTCTCCAGCCCTCCACCAGGGTTTTAATTCATCTGTTTCCTAGCAAAGTTCATCCCCTGTCACAGAAATGAGGGACTCCAGGATTGGCGTTGAGTATTCGATTTAATGCATCCTGCTGTTCATGAGAGATACAACCTGATGTGCATCTCATCTAAATGAATGTCTTTTTAGGGAGACGGACCTTTGTCCCTGTGTTGGATTTTAAGGCCTGCTCTCCTGTGGGAAGCTGCAGTGTGTTCTTTATTGCGATCTTGACTCACTGCCAGAAGCTGTATTTCAGTAAGCCCTTCTGAGCTTTAATGTTTTAGGAGAATTTAAATACGGGAATAAAATTTTTACCTTTTTTTAAGCTGGGCATGGTGACACATGCCTTTAATCCCAGCACTCAGGAGGCAGAGGTAGGAGGATCGCCCTGGGTTCAAGGCCACCCTGAGACTACATAGTGAATTCCAGGTCAGCCTCGGCTAGAGTGAAACACTACCTCAAGAAATAAAAACAAAAACAATCAAAAGGAATGCACCACCACGCCCGGCTTGCTTTTTAATTATTCTTATCTATCTGTTTGAGAGGGCGCATATGGGTGCACCAGGTCCTCTTGCCATTGAGAATGAAGTCCAGACGCATCCCTGGCTTTCATCGAACCTGCTGAGCCATCTCTCCAGCCCTTGCTTTTGATCTTCTATTCTTCATGAGGGCTTCTTGGGAGGGAAGTCAGACCCACAGAGCCCGAGTCACTTGAGAAGTTTGTGATGGATATATAATGACCCAGAATTCAAAGATCCCTTCAAACCAAGGCGCTTCCCCAGTTGCTTGGAGCCCAGCTCCACTGTGGTCCTGTCAGACCTGATTGGCAAGGGGATTCCTCTCCAGGACCCTGCCAGGCCTGACTCAGCTAGGCGGGGCTGGAGGGGACTTTGGCCTCCAATGGCAGCCGTGAGATGGACATGTTGTGATGTAGGAGGCAGGGCTGATTAGGCCAGGAGAGAGGTGAATGCCTTGGTCCCTGGTGGGAGCTAGTGGTAGGGCTGAATGGGGGCAAGGCTTGGGGAAGGCTGAGAGGTGTGTGTAAGGTCGGAATTCAGGCTGCACCCTGATCCTCTTCCCAACCCAGACTCAGTATCAACAAAGATCAAAGATCAAGACTTCCGTGGACTGGAGAGCTGGCTCAGTGGTTAAGGCACTTGTCTCCAGTGCCTAAGGCCCTGGGTTCAATTCCCCAGTACCCACATATGCCAGACCCACAAGGTGGTGGTCCTGGTTCTCTCTTTCTCTCTCTCTCTCTCTGTATCTCTCTGCTTGAAAATGAATAAATAAAATAAAAAAAAAAGATAAAGACTTCCTCTCATAAACAAGAAACAACACCTGGCCTGAGAGACTGTCCTTCCGAGAGACTGTCCTTCCGACCCCCTCCTGATCCTGAGAGCACGTGACCCCCTGAGCCCCGCACCCAACCTCATGTGACCAACCAGACCCCAACCTGAACGTTTTCCCCTTAAAAGCCCCGATCTAAACCTGCCTTGCACTTTTTCGCCACCTTTGGTGAAAATAGCCCGGCAGCTCGCTTTTCCTCCTATTAAAACCTTTCCTTTCAGAGTGGTCTCTCGTGGTCATGTCCATTCTAACAGTGTGTGGCTCTGGCCAAGTGGACTTTCAAGCAAGCTCAGTGTCTGTTTGAGAGATGAGTGAAATTGAAGACCATCTCTTGTGGGGTGTGGTGGTTCAGGCCTGTAATCCGGCACTGACTCCTGGTCATCCTACAGGGCAAGACCCTATTTCAAGACAATAAAGGTTTCCTTTTGGGTCTGGGGAGGTTCGGCAGTTAAAGGTGCTTGCTTGCAAAGCCTGTTGGCCTGGGTTCAATTCCCCAACCCATGAAAAAGCCAGACAGGCGTTCACTTCATTCACAGTGTCAAGAGACCCTGACATACACGTGTGTGCACACACTCACACACGCACCAATCCATGCGGCTGCAGTGCTGTGTTCTCTGCTCCTAGGGCACTAGGAGAGATTGCATTCTCTAGGTAGGTACCTCTCTGACCTTGCTCTTCTGTGTTCCTGGTTGGCTGCTCAGTGCTGCTCCAGGAGCTTGTGATTTGAACTACTGCAGCATTAAAATGTATCTTTGGGGCTGGGGAGATGGACTAGTGGTTAAGGCGCTTGCCTGCAAAGCCTAACCACGAGGGTTTGATTCCCCAGTGCCCACATATGCATCTGGAGTTCCTTTGCAGTGGTTTGAGCACCCATTCTTCCGCTCTGTCTCTTTCTCTGCTTATAAAGAAATAAACAAATAAAATGCACTTCCGTATCTTTCTGTCCTGTTGCAGCTACCTCTGGAACTTTTCACACAGTACCATCTGTTTTTCACAATTTTTGTTTCTGTTTTTGTACTGCCAGGGATGGAATCTGGGGCCTTGCATACATCTATGCTAGGCAAGTGTTCTACCGCTTCGACACAGCCCCATGGTTATTACTAGTTGGTGCGCATGAGTGGTGCTGTGTGTGGCATGCATGTGAGTTGCGGTGCATGAATGGCTCGGGGTGGAGCTCCTGCCTGGAATCCCCAGGGAGGCTGGGGGCGTGGCTCAGGGGTGGGGCTCCTGCCTGGAATCCACAGGGAGGCACAATTTGGTGAGGAAAGAATTTATTGAAGTGACAGATCCAAGGGAAATTTCAGAATGGTGAAAGAGGCTGGCCCCCGTCACAGATCCGAGCAGAGAGAAAAATCCATCCAGCACACTCCAACTCCAACCGGCAAACAGCAGGATCTCCAGGCCTGAGCTCAGACTTCTCTTTGCACATGTATAGCTGGAATTTCACGTCCACCTTAGAAATACACAGGGCTGGACCCTAGTAGGCCAGACCAAGGTGACACCTCCTCCAGCCATGAGGCTGGAGACAAATCTTTAATACACTTTTGAATCTATTGGGAGACACTTAAACTACCAAACATATGAAGCCCCGGGCTCCATACCAAGCCCACAGCAGCAAAATGTAGATAAGTGAGAATTTTTATGCAGGGCAGGCTTCTAGGGACTAGGGAGCCTTACGTGGTAGCCACAGTTCCCAGAGCAATGGTAGGACCAGGCAAAGCCATACTACCCACAGGCAAGGGAAGTGAGTGGGAGAGAAAGCAGGTAAGACTGGATGTGGGGTGTGGCAGGGGATGGACATTTCTCCAAGAAGCATTCCCAGAGCAGGTGCACACCTAGCCTGGAAGGTCATCAACCTGCAAGTGGAAGGGACTGTGGTTGAGAGCAAAGAGACACCAGCCTGACTTCACGAACGTATACACACATCTCATTTTTAGATGCTGTTTGGCATTTTGATGCCTGGCACATTCCTCTGTGTTGAAGCAGCAAGCAGGCATTGCCAGCTGTGTGAAAGCAGCAGGACAGTTCTTTGGAGGCTCTTGAGGTTGGCCAGTTGACCTTCCCCCAGAGAAGGAAGGGCGTCAAGTGGGTCATCAGTCCCCCACTTAGGATCTCAGGCAGCCAGCCCCCTGTGCCTGTAGCAATGACACCCAAGGTCTCGTGGCCGCAAGGTGGGGCAATAGACTGCGTAGAAGGTAAGCAGCTGCGGTGGGCCGACGTCATTGTACTGGGATGAGGCTTCTTAGCAGCTGGGACTCCATGCTCTCTCAGTAAGCCCTCATCCCAAGACTGAGGCAGAGCACCGGTCCCTGACCCAGTGAGCTCCTTGGGGCACACGTGGGGAGGTCATCATTTGTGCTGGGATGAAACTTCTTGGTGGTACAGCTGCTTTGGGGACTCCACATGCCTGTAAGCAACCCCTTATTCTATAACTTACTGTAAGAAACCCCATTAAACTCATTGGCTCACAAAACTGGTTTGGGGGTAATTGTACTGTTGTAGGAATTCCCCGTGACAGACAAATTAACAGCAAGAGGAGAGTGGCGTTTCATTTATTATTATTATGAATTTAGGAATTGACACCCAGGCCAAGCATAGCATTGGCCCAGAACCCCGGTTACAAAGGGGCTTTATAGTGGGGTACAGAGATGTGACATCAGACATGTAAATTGACAAGCACAAGGAAGCAGATGCCTACATCTAGCAACTGACACCTTTACAATGGGTTCTGGAGAGGCTCAGATAATCCTCCCCAGGTATTCTCCGGCCTCATCCTTTTCTAACGTCCTTATCACAGCGAAAGCAATTACTTTGTCTCGCTGAACTTCAAAGCTCCGGTAGTTTCTCACCTCGTGCTATGTGACTGGCCATCTGTGGCCTGCCAGTACCGGGAAGGACAGTAAGCTCACGCTCATTTTTGCTCTAATAATTTTCTAATAATTTTGGCCTCCAATTTGTGTCCTTTCCGTGGAGAATAGATGCATGTTTGCATCTCCCCTAGACAAAAATTGCACACAACAATTACTACGATGGTGAAAGAATGGTGGATGAGTGAGCGAGCGAATGAAAGCCTGGGTAGCTTGCTGAGTAGGAGCCATCGGGAGCCCCGAGAAGTATTGTTGTAATTCATACTCCCAGCTTGGCTGAAGTCACATTGCACGGCCTGTTTACTCCTTGCTGAGTGGGCTCGGGGTAACCTCAGTGCTGACCCATGAGGGGCCAGTGAGGTTCCTGCCGCAAACATAAAGGGGGGAGGGGTGAAGGGGGAGCCAGGCCTTCTTGGATGGTTTTTTTTCCGGCTGCTTTCGGAGCCTGGGAAGGAAACTGAAGTGGCTAGGCTGTCCAGGCTTGCCTTTGGGAGTTGAAGTCACAAAGAAAGGTCAGAGGGCAGGGCACAGGCTTCCTGTTTTTCTTTGAACAGATGACCCAGCCCTGGGTGCTTGCCTGTCTCCTGGAATTCATTCTACCTTTAAGTTATATTTTTCAGTGTTGGGCATTGAACAAGGTAAACTCTTTGTTTCCGAGTGGCACGCACTCCTCCTCCTTTGTTCAATACGTAGTATGGATGGCTAATCAGATGGTGGCACACACCTGCAATCCCAGCACTCAGGAGGCAGAGGCAGCAGGATTAAAACTTCAGCATTGGAGCTAAGGAAACGAGCAGCAGATAAAAGTGTTTGCAGTGCAAGCATGAAGTCCTGATGGGGCCTGATGCCACATGAGCTCGTTTTCCCAGAACCCCTGTGAACAGCTGGCCATGGGCATAACATCTGTAACTCCAGTTCTCACAGGTGTAGGAAATGCTGACGGGGTGGAGGGAACAATAAAAATGGAAGTTCTGAGTTGAGTAAAAGACTTCTCAAGGGGCTTGCACACATGTATGCACAGGGTACCTGCATCTATACACACACCTCACACCACACGCACACACATTCATATGCATGACCAAAGAAAGGTCCAGACAGAGGTGGGAGATGATGACTCAGCAGTTAAAGGTACTTGCTTGCACAGCCTGCTGGCCTGAGTTTAATTCCCTAGTACACACATAAGCTCATAAAGCCAGATGCACAGATGGTACAAGTATCTAGAGTTTGTTTGCAGTGGCCAAAGGCCTTGGTGTGCTTATACTACTCTCTCTCCCCCCTCCCTCTCTCTGCTCATAAATACATAGATAATAAGTAAATATATAATTTTTTTTTTGTTTTTGAGGTAGGGTCTCACTCTAGCTGAGGCTGATCTGGAATTAACTCTGGAGTCTCAAGTTGGCTTGAACTCACTGCAATTCTCCTACCTCTGCCTCTTGAGTGCTGGGATTAAAGGTGTGCACCACCATGGCTGGCTGGCACATGCTTTTAATTCCAGTACTTGGGAGGCAGTGGTACAAAGATCACTGTGAGTTTTAAGCTAGCCTGGTACTACAGAGTGAGTTCCAGGTCAGCCTCAGCTAGAGTGAGATCCTACCTTGAAAGTAAAACAAAAGACAAAAACAAGCAAACAGAAAAGAATGGCAAGAGGGGCTGGATTATAAAACCTGTCCTCCTGTAAGGCTCCACCAGCTTAATCACAAACACATGAGGCTATGAGGGACATTTTATATTCAGACAACCACACCTCTACATGTGTGCTGTGGCATGTGTACACCCCCTTCCAAACACTTCACATATCATACACACACATGCACACACAAAAGCTCAAGGTCATCCTTAGCTACATGACAAGATTAAGACCAGACTCAAATTTTGAGATTTGGTCTTGAATGCTTGGGCTGCAGGTCACTGAGAAATCAAGCTGGAGCTGAGCTGGAAACCTCCTCCCTGTTACCCAGCTGACAGAGAGCTGGAAAAAGCTATGGCTGCCTGCAGCCCTACGGGAGAGAGAAGTCATCGATGGTAGTGAACAGCAGTGGACCTTGCAAGCCTTAAGACGGGCCAGCCAGGCCAGATGTGCCAACTGGGGCAATAGTGGCCCATCTATTGTGGGGGAAACCAGTTGCTCTCTAGTTGGACTGGATGAAGACATAGTCAAAGGCCTATGATGGGGGAGATCATGAGCCCTAGGGGAGTAATTCCTGTTGTTGTCTGGCTAAATGCATATATTATGCCCACCAAAATGTTTTATAAGCACTTTAAAAATATGCTGTTGTAGTCAGCTTTCTCTGTTGCTGTGCAGAAAGAACCCAAGCAAAAGTGGCTTTTGGAGGAATGGGTTTATTTGGCTTATGGACTCGAGGGGAGACTCCATCCTGGCAGGGAAAACGATGGCATGAGCAGAGGGTAGACATCACCTCCGCCACAGCACTGCAAACAGCGGCAGGAAGGTGTGCCAAACACTGGCAAGGGGAAGCTGGCTTATAACCCCATAAGTCTGCCCCCAACAACACAGCTCTAGCGAGATTGTAAAACCCAAACTGCCATCAGCTGAGGATCGATCTATCAGAACACATTCATTTATTTGTGGGGGAACCTGGATCAAACCGTGACATATGCACACCCATATATTAATGCTGCTCTCACTTTTGGCTCGAGAAGCTTCTCTTTTCAGATGGTGGTGACCACTGGAATGACTCAAAAGTCATCATAGTGCTGAGAAGTGACAGTGGAGTGTTCAGCACTGGGACATCTCTGCCACACCTTCTAAGGCTCAGGGTCCATTGGGGAAGAGGTGACTGAAAGATTGTAAGAGCCAAAGGAAGGGGAGGACTGCTTGCAATGCAAACTTCCAGACACAAAATGGCCTTGAAGCCGGGCGTAGTGGCGCACGCCTTTAATCCCAGCACTCGGGAGGCAGAGGTAGGAGGATCGCTGTGAGTTCAAGGCCACTCTGAGACTACAGAGTGAATTCCAGGTCAGCCTGGGCTAGAGCGAGACCCTACCTCGAAAAACAAAAAAAAAATGGCCTTGATATTCATGACCTTGCAGTGACTGACACTACCTGCATAAGACCTTCATAACACAAGGAAAAAACGATATAGAAACAAAATAGAGACTAATTGAGAGAGGGAGGGGGTTATGATGGAGGGATCTGAGAGGGGGAATGGGGTGGGGAAGGAATTATCATGGTTTATTGTCTATAATTATGGAAGCTGTCAATAAAAAGTTAACAAAACAAAACAAAAAACAAACAAAAAAAAATCCAGAAGCAGGCTGGGAGAAGGCTCAGTTCATAAGTGCTGGCCTCGAAAGCATGAAAACCTGAGTTTGGTTCCTAGTATCCACATTAAAACATCGTGCAAGGTGGCGTGTGCCTCTCACCCCAGTGCTAAGGAGGCTGAGACTATAGGCTCCCTGGGCTCCCTGGCAGCCAGTCTAGGCTAATTTGTGAGCTCGTGGTCAATGGGAGGCCAGTGTGAATTTGAGTGAAAGATGTCCCCATAGCCTCAAGTGTTCAAGTTTCCTACCTGGTCCCCAGCCAAAGGAGTCTTTGGGAGCCTTGCTGCAGGAGGTGGATTATGAGTGCAGCCCTACTGGGTATTGAAAGCTGGCTCACTCTCATGCTTTCCTCCACCATGATGAAACTTCCTGACATTGCAAGCATGAAATAAACCTTTTCCTCACACAAACTCTTCTGGCGAATTGTTCTGTCTCAGAAATAAGGAGGTAACTGCTGCATCCTGTTTTAAAGGAGGTGGGCAGCAATCCTGAAGAGGACACTTGAGGTTGATCTCTGACCAACACACACATTCATACACGTACGTGTATGAGTATGTGTGAACATGCATACACAAACATGCACGTATACTACACACGGGCACAGAGCCCAGAAAAGGTTGTTTATATATGTCTAATACCACGTCATAATTAATGCTGCAGTCAGCTTCTTATTACTGGCACCAAACACCTGACCAAGCAGCTTGTGGGAGGAAAGGGCTTATTTTGGCTTACAGACCTGAGGGGAAATTCCATAATGGCAGGGAAAATGATGGCATGATCAGAGGATGGACAACCCCTCTGGCCAACATCAGATGGACAGTAGCAGCAGGAGAGCGTGCCAAACACTGGCAAGGGGAAGCTGGCTATCGGAGCAATCCCCCAACAAAACTCCAGCAAGGTTCCACTTCCCAATAGCCACAAGCTGGGGATGAAGAATTCAGAAGTCTCAGCGGTTGTCTTCTCTCAGATAACTGCAGTTGAGCAGGCAGCAGTTCGGCCCAAAGATTTCCTTTCTTTCTGTGCGTCTCCATCTGCTCACACCAGTCCGTTTCCATGCAAAGCAACCTACGCAAGTTCTCAGGACACAGGCAGGCAGAAGCAGCAAGCCTCTCACACAAACTGCTCTTTCTCGTCCTTGTAAGCCGAACCTCATAGTCCATAGATTGTACTATGTTCAGGTCTTTCAACTCTGACCAGAATGGTCCATCAAGCTGTACTTAAAGCACTGCAAGGAGTCTCTTAGGCTGGGGTTTCAAATCCTTCCACATTCTTCCCGAAAATCAGTTCCAAAAGGCCAAAAGTCACACAGTCAGGTTTCTGGCAGTAACACCCCATTCTCAGTACCGAATTTACGTTTGCAGTCAGTTTCCCGTTGCTGCACAAAGTACCCGACCAAGTAGCTTGTGGAAGGAAAGGGTTTATTTTGGCTCACCGACTTGAGGGGAAAGTTCATGATCTACATGAAGGCAGGGAAAATGACAGCATGAGCAGAGGCTGGACATCACCTCCTGGCCAGCATCAAATGGACAACAGCAGGGGGAAACTGGCAAGGGAAGCTGCAATACCTATTAGCCCGCCCCCAACGATACACTGCCTCCGGAAGGCTCCAATTCCCAAATTGCCACCAGCTGGTGCTCAGGCATTCAGAACACTTATGTTTGTGGGTGACCCCTGAATCAAACCACCACAGTTGAGCAAACTTAAATGGCACGATAATGTGATACATGTTTACACAACGATGAAACCGGGGTGATTAGCTTTTCCCTCTCCTTAAAGATTTACCCTTCTTCTCCTTCTCCTCCTCCTTCTTCTCCTTCTCCTCCTCCTCCTCCTCCTTCTTCTTCTTCATCTTCTTCCTTCTTCTTTTCCTCCTCCTCCTCCTCCTCCTCCTCCTTCTTCTTCTTCTTCATCTTCTTCCTTCTTCTTCTCCTCCTTCTCCTCCTCCTCCTTCTTCTTCTTCATCTTCTTCCTTCTTCTCCTCCTTCTCCTCCTCCTCCTCCTTCTCCTCCTCCTCCTTCTCCTCCTCCTCCTTCTTCTTCTTCTTCTTCTTCTCCTTCTCCATCTTCATCTTCTTCCTCCTTCTCCTCCTCCTCCTCCTTCTTCTCTCTCTCTTTCTCTCTCTCTCTCTCTCTTTGACTTAGGGTCTCTCTCTAGCCCAGGCTGATCACTATGTAGTCTTATGGTGGCCTTGAATTCAAGGTGGTCCTCCTATCTCTGCCTCCTGTGTGCTGGGATTAAAGGTGTGCACTACCACACCTGGCAATTTCTCTCTCTCTCTCTCTCACTCTCTCTCTCTCTCTTTTGGTTTTTTGAGGTAGGGTCTCGCTCTAGTCCAGGCTAATCTGGAATTCACTATGTATTCTCAGGGTGGCCTTGAACTCACAGCAATCCTCCTACCTCTGCCTCCGGAGTGCTGTCAATTTCTCTCTTTTTAAAAATTATTTTTATTTATTTGCAAGAAGACAGAGAGAGAGAGAGAGAGAGAGAGAGAGAGAGAGAGAGAGAGAGAGAGAGAGCACCAGGGCCTCTGCTAATAAACTCCAGACACATGCATCACCTTGCCACTTTGTGCATCTGACTTTATGTGGGACTGGGGAATCGAACTTGGGTCATTGGGTTTTGCAGGCAAGCTCCTTAACTGCTAAGCCATCTCTCCATTCTAAGATTTTATTCTTTTACGGATGGATAATATTTCATGGTACATATAGACTATATATATATATATTATGGAAGGGTCTCAGTCTAGTTAGTTTAGGCCAACCTGGAATCCTCTATGTAATCTCAGGGTGGCCTTGACCTCATGGTAATACTCCTACCACTGCCTCCTGAGTGCTGGGATTAAAGGCGTTCACCACCATCCCCAGCCATATAAACTATATCTATACTTGTGTTGAATTTATTTATCTCAGTGTCCTCCATCACATCCCAATGTCTGGGGGCTCATGATAACCTAGGAATTCTACACCTAGAATTCAGAGGTGAGGGGTGGTCCATGAACTTGGAAGAGCAAAATTGCATCTTTTCACCAACCTCTAAAATTGAGTTTTTTCCTTTTTGAAAGAAAATGTAACCAAGGGGGAGCGGCAGGGGCGAGTGGCAAGGCAGGGTCAGGACAGGGCAGGGGGAGAGAGGCCCGGAGACGCCCAGCAAGAAGAGCAGGCTTGGCTCCCTGCCGCACTGAGGGAGATGGCCCACCTGACCACGGAGAGCTTTGGAAGGTGGAGCAGCGGGCCTGGCTGTCATCATCTCCTGGGCTTTCGAGCTCTTCCTGGAGGCCTGCCAGGTGGCCCAGTCCCTGAATGCCCAGACTGTGACCATGACCGCATCCCATCTGAAGCAGTGCATTGAGCTAGAGCAGCAGTGTGGCTTCTTGAAAGACGTGGTGGCACTGAGAGTGTGCCTTTAGTCCCAGCACTGGGGAGGCAGAGGCAGGAGGATCGCCGTGAGTTCAAGGCCACCCTACACTACATAGTGAATTCTAGGTCAGCCTGGGCTAGAGCGAGACCCTACCTCAAAAAAAAAACCAAAAAAAAAAAAGAAAGAAAGAAAGAAAAGGAAAGAAAAGAAAGACGTGGTGGTGTCCACACCTGACATGCCAAGGGATGGGGAGACAACCACCACGTGGAAGGAGACGATGATTCCTAGCACCCTCCGCCCCCACCCCAGGGTCAGGCCCCCTTTTAGTTGGTTTTAGTTGCTCTGGGAAGAAGAGAAAAGGCGAAGTTGTTCGTAAATTTATTTTAAAAAAAAATGTAGCCAGACATGGTGGCTGACACCTTTGATTTGAGCACTTGGGAAGCTGACGTAGAATGATCACTGTGAGTCTGAGGCCAGCCTGGGCTAGAGGGAGACCCCTCCGTAAAAATACATGAGAGGCTGGGAGATGACTCAGCCACGCAAACATAAGGACCTGAGTTCAATTCCTAACACCCACATTAAAAAAACAAAAACAAAAAAACTGGGTGTGGGGCTGGAGAGATGGATGGCTCAGCGGTTAAGGCACTTGCCTGCAAAGCCTAAGGACCTAGGTTTGGGTCTCCAGTATCCATGC
>PVHP010040549.1:0-15779 GCA_004024765.1 Zapus hudsonius | reverse complement strand
CACAGCCCCGCTCTTCCCAGGCTCCTGCAGGGCTGGGAGACAGCCACCTAAACACGAAACAGGAAGCCTTTTCATAGAAGCTGGCCCCAGAGCTCTGAGCTCAGAAGAGGGCGCCTGCCTGGAAGCGTTGTAGCCCCCCACTGAGATGTGGGTGGCTGTGAGTGGCGGGTGGAGGATGTGCAGGAGGTTTGGGGACATCCCAGAGGACGAGCACCAGCTCTGTCCCTCTCCCGAGTCTGGCTACTAAGGTGGGCCAGCCGCAGTTCTGCGTTCTGCTTCCCTTCCCCTCCTTTTCTTCCCAAACCCATCCTCAGCTCCCCATCTGTCTTCTGCCACATTTACAGAACTTCTCCAGCTCTGCTCCCTGGCTCTCCCTTACTGTGTCCTCTCTGTGCCCTGACCCCTAAGTGGTGAGATATGGCAGGCAGCCGAGCTCCCCACGTATCTTCCCTCCCTGGTCCTGGTCCCGAGCCCTGTTCCCAAGCTTCTTACGTGGCCCTGGGCCTCTCTCCCCCCAGCGCGGGCACCGGCCGCACAGGGTGCTACATCGTCCTGGATGTGATGCTGGACATGGCGGAGTGCGAGGGCGTCGTGGACATTTACAACTGTGTGAAGACGCTCTGCTCCAGGCGTGTGAACATGATCCAGACCGAGGTGTGGACCCAGCCCAGGCCCCAACTTTCCTCTCCTCTGGGACCCGAGTCTCTGGTGGCTCAGAGCTGGTGCAGCCTGTCTTCATGGCTTTCTAAGGCTCTTCATTCCCCAGGACCACCTGTGAATGGGGAGCTCTTAGCATTCATTGGTAGATGGGTCTGACAGCAGGCTCCACAGGCAGACGTGCCAGGTCTAGATCCTCACTAGCTCTTGACCTTGGTCTGTCCCTCATCTCTCAGAGGGTCTGTTGTGGGGATGGGTTGCAGGGATGCAATGGAGATGAGCTGTGATAAGATTGGACCTGCCTTAGAGTACTCGATCGAGCCTTAGCCTTGAGCTCGTTTGTTCTTCCCTCCCCTACAGACCTCTCTTCTTTCTCGCAACTTCTAGTCCCCTCTTCATTCTTGCATTTTCATTTTCTCTTCTAGGAGCAATACATCTTCATCCATGATGCAATCCTGGAGGCCTGCCTGTGTGGGGAGACCACCATCCCTGTGAATGAGTTCAAGGCCACCTACAGGGAGATGATCCGCATTGACCCTCAGAGTAATTCCTCCCAGCTGCGGGAAGAGTTCCAGGTGGGGGGCTGAGCGTGCAGTGCGTGTAGGGAGGGCCGAGCAGGAGGGACCATCCTGAGACACAGCAGGAGGGACAGAGTTGTGTGACTGAGAAGGACTCAGAACTCAGACTCAGAGGGAGGAGAGGTGTCAGAGCAATTATGGTTTCAGGCTTTGGAGTCACACGTAAGCCTGGGTCTAGTCCTGGCTCATGTTCAAGTTCACATGCAGGTTTGAAGTCATTGGGACTCTCCAGGTATCAGTATGCAGTCTAGCTCAGTGGCTCCATAACTGCAGAGTGAAGGTGCTGCAGACTCAGTTGTGGCTGGATCCAGGGGTGCAGGGGGCCATGGTCTCTGTCCGCCCTTGATTCTGCTGTGGCTTGGCTTGCTCTCACCCTTTCCTTTTCTTCCCCTGCCCCCTTTCCTTTTTATCCTTCCTTCTCTTTCTTTCCTTCCCCTTCTCCTTCCCTTCCTATTCCCTCCCCTCCCCTTCCTTTCTTCCTCCCTCCCCTCTTTCCTTCCTCTCTCTTCTCTCTTTTCTTTTTAAAATTTCCCTTCTCCCCTCTCATTCCTTCCTTCCTTTCCCTTCTCTTGCCTGCTTGCCTTCCTTCCTTCCCTTCTTTCTTTCCTTCTTTTCTGGCAGGCTGTTGTGTAACCCTGGCTGCCCTTGAACATGCTCTGTAGCCAAGCATCACCTTGAATTCCTGATTCTTCTGCCTCCACCTCTCAAGTGTTGGATTACAGGCATGCAGCACCACACCTGGCGCCTATCTATCCCTGACTGGCCTCAAACTCACAGTGATCCTCCTGTCTTCAGCCTCCCAGTGCATGCTTATAGGTCTGCACCACTACACCTTGCTTCTGTTCTGATTTTGGCTTAACTCAGAACTGCAGATGGCCTCCAACTGTGCCAGGCTCATGCCATCTCTGTTGTCAGGAGACTCTGGAAAAATCCCTTGCGTCACCAACATTCTCAGCAAAGCCCAAGCTCAGAGTACTTGTCTTTCCAAGTTGGGATCAACGATGGGGCCCTTGATGGGCCCAGGCTGTGGTGCTGGTTCTGGGCTGGGGTCAGCCTCACCATGCTGTAGAGATAAAGCAGGCAAAGGCTCATTTGCTCGCCTCTGGAGAGCATTTGTCTTAAGCACTCAGGGTTCCCATGTTCTTTAAGCTGTGTGACAACTGCCATGTGGGACCCTGGAACCAGGGTGATCTGGGCCATAAGGCTGGTTTCTAGGCAAAGGTATTGCTTTTGGGTTTGTGACAGACTCAGAGGGATCTCCAAGACCAAGGGAGAGACGGAGACCTAGGAATCCATGCATGAGGCTGAAGGCAAGGAATGGAGATGCCCAAAGCCAGGTGCTCAGGGAAGCATGCATTCTGTCCAGAATGCCTGCCTGTGCCTGGTACCTGGAATCCTTTCTGTAGATGAGATGGCATTCAGGCTTTTCTCTTTAAAAGAATATTAATTGATTTATTTATTAAGAGGGAGAAACAGAGTAGAGAACGAGTATGGGAGTGCCAGGGCTTCCTGTGCCTGAAAACTCCACATACATGCTCCACTTTGTGCATCTGGCTTTATGTGAGTACTGGAGAATCAAACCAGGTCAACAGGCTTGAAAGCAACACCGTTGACTGCTGAGCCATCTCTCCAGCCCTCAGGCTTGTTTCTGAAAGCACTGGTAAGCTAGTGGTGATCCTCGCTGTGCCTGCATATTGAGCGCCAGGTTCCCCAGGCTCTGCCCCGTGTCTAGCACCATCCCCTTGAGCCACTAGCAGCCTCCTGCAGGAGACATATTATCTTCCCATTTTACAACCGAGGCTGAGAGGTATGGTAGCTTGTCCAAGGTCACATGGGCAGCGGGGAGGCATACTGTAGTCTTCACAGCTCAGTCTAGCCCCAGCATGGCCTGGTGGCAGGGATCTCAGGTCTCTGCCTTCTCTCTGGGCTTGCATTTCTCCATTTGTAATGTGGAGTTAATAACCCAGCTCAGGGTTCTTCACAGGGCTGTGAGGAGGCCCCGCAAGTCCTGGCCGTGCTCTCTGTCTCTACCTCCCACGCCTTGTAGACGCTGAACTCCGTCACACCGCCGCTGGACGTGGAAGAGTGTAGCATTGCCCTGCTGCCCCGGAACCGTGACAAGAACCGGAGCATGGATGTGCTGCCGCCGGACCGCTGCCTGCCCTTCCTCATCTCCACTGATGGGGACCCCAACAACTACATCAACGCGGCCCTGACTGATGTGAGAGCTTGGGGCTGCAGTGGACTCTGGAAGCAGTGTCTGGGAAGGTCCCAGAGTCAAGGGACAGAGCTGAGGGCTCTGGTGGGATGACCCTCTGCCCATTTTGGGGCCAGGCCCACAGGGTGACCTTCCGCTCTTGGCATTATTCACTCCAGTACTCCCCTTCTAGTACTGGTCTCAGCCCAAGTGAGGATGTGGGTGGTGGAGTTGAGGCAGGGCTGTTTCCAAGATCAGGCCCAGTAGAGCCCAGGGTGGATGGGTGACTCAGAGTCTGGCTGGGGAGGGCTGGGACTGGAGCCCTGATATTTAGAGCCAGGAGAGCCTGTTGTGGGGCCCTATTAGAGCCTGGTGTGCAGTGTTCACTGGTGTTAGTGTTAGGAGGGCTCAGGAGCCATTTGGCAGATCCTCTTCCTGCTCCTAGCCCAGGGAACTTCACTTCCTTTATGGGGTGTTGGAAGCAGAGCAGAGCTGGGGTCCTGGGGGCCGAGGAGCTGCCATCTGAGAAGGGGTCATGAGTTCACCCCCCTCTTCTCCCCTATTGGAGCCAGTCAAGAGCACTACAGGAGCTGGACAGGTGGAGATCCAAATGTCACAGAAAACACTGGAGAATGTGGCTTTAGATTCATGAGCACATGGACTGTGGGTGACTTGGCCCCTCCTCCAGGCTGGCTTGCTGTCTGGATACACTAGGGAGGGACAGGTCATTGTGTGTGCGTGGGGGGCGGGGCAGGAGTGAGAATGCTTCTGAAGGAAAGGGCTGAGCCCAGAGAATCACAGGGCAGGAGTGAGTGAGGTGGGTCAGGCCATGTGTAACATGACTGGACGCCTCCCCCCCCCCAATGAGAAGGAGGTCCTCAGTGAGCATGAGGGAGGTGGGCCCTGTGGCCTGGTTCCTGGCCAATGCCCCTCAATAGCACAAGGTGTGGTGGTGTTGACCTAGTGAAGGGAGCTTGCCATGGCTTCCTGGTGTGAGTTGAAGCTCCCCTCCCTGCACTGAGACACATGGGAAGGGCCCACAGTCACTATTGCTCAGCCTGGCTTCATGTGTTGCCCACTGGCCTCTGACTATATCTGGGCCTGCCAGAGGGTCCTGGAGGGTGGGCATGGTTTAGGATGGGAATCTAGGGTTTTGTGACCTCCCTCTCAGTGCTGTCCACTTCAGTGTGACATCTGCACTCTGGGGGCTGGAGAAGAGGCTGTAAGGGTCTTGGTCTGTAACTGGGGAGGGTCTTAATGGGAACATCAGGTAGAAAAGCTGCCAGCACAGCCCTGTGGTCTCCTGGGTACTCAGTCCTCAGACACCTGATCTCAGCCATGTGGATAGGGTTAGCTTGGTATATAAGAGGCCTGATTCTTGGAGTGTGCCTGTCTGAGAGGGTCAACTGGAATCTTTGTGGAATGTCCATTCTCTGGGGGCCCTGTGGACACCCAGATCTAAGTGCTGGCCTTTGGAAGCTACTGGTTAGGGAGCCTTCAGGAGGCTTTGGGAGAGGCAGCAGGGGCCAGGGGTCTCCTGTATCTGTTCTATACAAGATAGCGAAGGGCAGGTCAAGCTTCACATAGGGTCCAAGTCAAAACCAAGGCCAGAGGGCATCAGACAAGGGCTGGTGTCCTCTGAGCCAGTACCAGAAGCTAGGGTCAGGAGAAGAGCTGGGGTCAGGGAGTTGGCTATATGAGAAGAAAAGGGAGGGGGGCATAGAAATAGGGTCAGGCAGGATTCTGGGAGCCTTGGTACTGGGGTCAGAGAGTGGATTGTATTAGAACAGGGAGAGAGGACATAGAGGTAGGGTCAGGCAGAATCCAGGGAGCCTTGGTGCTGGAGCTTTGGGGAGAAGGCTGAGTGGCAGCTTCCCAGCATGCTGAGGTTGGGAGCAGTGGCTGTCACCAGTTGAGGAATGGGGGTGTGGTCTCAAACCCTTCAGCCATGGAAGTTGGAAGTAATGTAGAGATTTGCTTATTCAGAACTAATTGTTGAACCTCTATAATGTGCCAGGCAGAGGCCATACCTGGGATTTCTGCTCTGCTAAACCTTGCATTTGGGAGGTGTTGGGAAGGATAAGGTGGGACAGTCACTAAGTAAATATGCAATGAAATGCCATGCACTAAAAATTTCTACAGAAAGCATCCAGGCAGGAGGGGGATTTCTTTAGGATGTGAGCCTGTTTGCAGGTGCGTTTGATGAGGTGGTAAGGGAGTTCTTTGAGGAACTGGCAACTCAAAGACCAGAAGGCAATGAGGGACACAGTCATGGAGACATTTGGGAGTTTGAATATGCAGAGATAACAGATGCAAAGGCCCTGGAGTAGGGAGCAAGCTTGGCTCCATATTCAGGGATCTTTTGCAGTTTAGGTCCTAGGGGCCAGGGGCTTGGGTACAATAGGCCAGGGGCCCACTCTATCAGTTCAGGCCTCAGCGTTCTGGGTAGCCTCTGACATGGTCCACTGTGGGCAGCCTGGTCCTTCAGCACAGCTCTCCAGCTGAGGTCAGGGGCCACACACAGGGCTCTGCTGAGCATTGGTCTTCTTGCAGAGCTACACACGGAGTGCGGCCTTCATCGTGACCCTGCACCCGCTGCAGAGTACCACACCTGACTTCTGGCGGCTGGTCTATGACTACGGTTGCACCTCCATCGTCATGCTCAACCAGCTCAACCAGTCCAACTCTGCATGGGTGAGGCTGTTGACCAGGATCTCATTGTGTTCAAGATTATCAGCCCCAAAGTCAAGAGCAGGAGTCCAGCTCTATTCATTGTGTGGCCTGAGATGAGTGACACCCACCCTCAGAGCCTTGGTTTCCTGATCTATAAACAAGGGTTTTAGATGGAGCCAACTGGCTGCTTTTTTTTTGTTCTAGCTGCTTTTTATTGATCATATGATGTACTCTCGATTTCATTTATAGCTGACAATGGCCTTGGAATGGAGGCTGTGGGGGTGTGGTGGGGGAATTAAATTAAGACCCCAAAAGGGGCTGGAGAGATGGTTCAGTCGGTAGTCTCACCAGCATGAGTTTGATCCCCAGAGCCCACTTAAAAAATCCAGGTGTGTTTGCACATGTGTGTAACCCCAGAGCTGGGGAAGCAAAGACAGGAGGATCCCTGGGGCTCATTGGACAGCCAGTCTAGCCAAAATGGTGAGCTCCAGGCCAGTGAGAGACCCTGTCTCCAAAAAGGCGGAACACCTGAGGAATGACATCTGAGGCTTTCTTTTGATGCTCATATGCATGCGTGCACGCGCACACACATGTACATAGACACGTAAACACATACACACGCTCAAAGAAAGGGAGGTTCCTTGTCCCAAGTCAGGTTCTCATAGCTGGGAAGTGGCAGTGCTGAACCGGCCTCCCTGTCCCCCTCACTGCCCCATTCAGAGATCTGCTTTGGTGGTAATTCCACTAAACTGCCCGTCTCTGAATTGGCCTTTGAAGTAGAGTAAAATTCTACCTTCCTGTTTTCTACTGGGGCCTGTCATGGGTGTATTCTGGTGGGGCACAGTGCTGTACCCAGCATGAGGTAGATACTCAAGGATGAAGATGATGAGGGAGACATCTGGATGCTCTCTGGTTGGTCAGACAAGGCTTGGTGACAGCCCAGGGATGCCCTCTGACTTTCTGCTTCCCTCTGGGGCTCCCAGAGGTACAGATGCCAGGCCTTCTAACTGCCTGTTCACACATTTTAGGTCCCTGGATCCCCATGTGCCCCTGCTGTCTACCCCAGGAGGCTGGGGATATGCTCTGTAATTAGCAACAGCCTCTTTCTTTCTCACTGCCAGTAGGAGCTGGAGATGGGCTCCGTGAGTCAGGCTATGGGTGCACAACTCAAGATTGCAGAGAATGGGCCCCAGGCCTGGGCTGGGGTGTGGACTGAGGCCCAGCAGTGTCAGGAGCCACCTTGGCTGGGCTGGGGAGGAGAGATCCAGAGCAGGTTTTCCCCACACATCACTCACTGCTTACTGAATCATGCATGCTTTAGCCATCTTTTCCTAGGGACTTTCCCCTACCAGACCCTGAAGTGGGCAGTATGGGGACACAGAGGACTAAACCCCTTTTAGATGTCATGGTCCAAGGAGGAACAGGTGCAGCGCCGATGGAGCTGGTATAGGGACCCAGGAGCCTGGGGGTGGGGTGAGTAACATGTTAAGGGCTTCTTAGAGGAGGCAGCATCTGAACTGAGACATGTGGGCAGGTTAGAGTTCAGGAGGTGAGGAAATGGGTGGTGGACAATCAAACCACTGAGAGGAAGAGCATTTGCAAAGCTCTGACAGCACGGACTTTCCAGGGCCCCAGGCACAAAAGGAAGGCGGTGTCCTCTTAGAGGACTGTGGCTAGAGGGGAAGAGATGAAGTATGGTGTCACTTGGGATGAGCAGAGGGATCACCTAAGAAGTGACTGTTACCTCTGTCCCCGCCATGTACTAAATGCCTACTCCATGCTAGCATGGCCCAGGGCCAGGCATCCTCAGACAGCTTTGACACGGTCCTCACAGTAACCCTATGAGGTCAGGTTCCTATGATGGGCCCCACTTTACAGAGAAGGAAACCAAAGCTCAGGTTGGTAAGTTAATGCCCTCTAGTTCAGCAGATGGATAGGCTGGGGCAGAGAGGACACAGAAGCTGAGGCTTGGAGGTGGATCAGCCCATAGGAACTGAGCCTATGTGTGGGGTGGGGGTGTTTCACCTTCTCTGCCCCCTCCCATCTCCAGTATGGCCTGCCAGGGCAGGCAGGTAGCACCATCTCCATGGAGGGCTCTGGGTCAGGGGTGCCCACATCAGAGATGCCCCATCCCTCACTCAGCTGGAGCTGAGTTCAGAGGCAGCAAAAATAGAGAGGGTTGGTTTTGGGTGGGTGGGGTGAGCGCAGCCTCTCCCTGGAAGAAGGCAGCGTGATGCACGTATGCATATACATAGAGGAAGTTTGTAGCTTCATGGCAGCGGGCATCGTGGTAGCATCTGTGATGTTTACCACTATGACTGTGTCTATGTAGAGCACACTGTGTCCCTGGGTTCTGATGCTGAGTGGTGGAGAGTTGGAGAACCCTGCAGTGAGGCAGTGGGCTGGGGTAGAGCCCCCGGAAGTGAGGGTGGGTTCAGTGAGGTCCAGCCTGCTCTCTCTGTGCCCCAGCCCTGCCTGCAGTACTGGCCGGAGCCAGGCCGACAGCAGTATGGCCTCATGGAGGTGGAGTTTGTGTCAGGCACAGCGGATGAGGACTTGGTGGCCCGAGTTTTCCGGGTTCAGAACGTCTCTCGGGTGAGTGATCTGAGGACTCCAACGGGGAGAGCCTGGGTGATGGCTGGGGCTACTTGTAATGACCGTCTTAGGGTCACCAGGGTCTCCTTTGACCTCAGTGCTCATGACCCCTGTCTGGCTGCTGTAACCCCAGCTGCAGGAGGGCCACCTGTTGGTGAGGCACTTCCAGTTCCTGCGTTGGTCTGCTTACCGGGACACACCTGACTCCAGAAAGGCCTTCTTGCACCTTCTGGCCGAGGTGGACAAGTGGCAGGCGGAGAGTGGGGATGGACGCACCGTGGTGCACTGCCTGTGAGTACTCACCTGGCTGGGAGGCTGGTGGAGGGTGGGGTGGCAGGACAGGCAGACAGACGGGTGGACGGCCCCGGGCTCCTGGAAGCAGTGGCCTGTATTCTCTCTAACCCGCTGAGGTTGACCCTGGCTTCTCGGAAGGAACCTAGTCAACTTCCCAAAGCATAGCCTTGACTTGAGACAACAGCCCAGGTCTTTCTGTGTGGTGTGGGATGTCAGCGGTTAGTCTTTTGTCACGATTTTCACCCTGTGAAATTGTAGCATGCTATGTACGCCAGTGGATTTCAGTCTTTGTTAGACATGAATGCATGCAGCATTCATTCACGCATTCACTGATTCTCACACACCCCCTTTCATAAACCCACATTTTCACTCATGTCTGGGTGCTGCCTCTACCTCACCGCTTTTCTTTTGGGGCCATATCTGGCTTCTTTGTCTAGGAATCATACAGGCCGTTCCTTCTGAAGGACAGGTCTCGCTTTTGGATTCATTCTCCAGCCTCAGTGGCGCTGTCTCTGGGCTGTCTAGACCTCTCTTCAGCCACCTTCGCTCCGGCCACCTTCATTCTTGGCCTCTGTGACCTTGCTTCTATGTGTAGGTTGCCTGGCCCTGCCTTTCAACTTTGGGTTCCCAGGTTTTGACCCAAACCTTTTGTGTGTCTCCTTTAGCAACGGGGGCGGCCGCAGTGGCACCTTCTGCGCCTGTGCCACAGTCCTGGAGATGATTCGCTGTCACAGCCTGGTGGATGTTTTCTTTGCTGCCAAAACACTTCGGAACTACAAGCCCAATATGGTGGAGACCATGGTGAGGGCCCTGGTCCTGGGTACATCACTGCCACCTCCCAGCCCAAGTCCAGCCAGGCCTTGGTTCTAGACCCAGGGTGTTAGAATGGCATCCTCTTTCTCCTGAGGGTTGCCAGAGCTTAAGGTGCCCTGTTACCACAGTCCAAGGGAGGAGCCCCTCTTTCACTCCCCTTTCCCTCTCTCCCCAGGATCAGTACCACTTCTGCTATGATGTGGCCCTGGAATACCTGGAAGCGCTGGAGTCAAGATAGCGGGGCCCTGGCCTGGGGTACCCACTGAGCACTCAGGGTCTGGCCTGCCATTCCAGACCGGTGAAGAGGACCTCTGCCCCAACTCTGCTCAGCCACAGTCCCAGGAACTGCAGTGGACACTGGGCTATCTTGCAGGTCCCCCATGGGTAGGCTGCAGGCCAAGGAGGAGACTAGCAGGAAGGCAGCTAGCCCCACCTCCAGGGGCTCTACAGGCCTATGTGGAGAGGCCAGGGACGGTGACAGTGGCAGAAATGCCAGTACTGTGTACTCAGGCCAGGCCCCTTGACTCCATCCCAGCCCTTGACGAGATGTGTGAGGCCCTGCAGAGAGAGTGTCCCAGGCCAAGGTTTCTTCCTCCAATATGGCCCCTTCTGCCCGGGGGTGGAGGGTGCATGGAGGCATCCAGAGTCCCACCTGGCCCAGCCTCTGCTTGTCCTGGGGAGCTGGAGTTTTGCCCTGATTTGCCAGTGGGACACATTCAGCATCTTACAACTCCTTCCTCCACCCACAACTCCCTGCAGACCCTGTGCTTTGGCAGCCATGGCTCCCTCTCCTGCTTTCCTGACATATGCTCAGCTTCCTGGAACAGGACCCTCCTCTGCTTAGCCCCAACCCCTGCCTGGTCCAGTGTCTACAGGATGATGTCAGCTCAGCTCTCTCTTCCCTGGCCTTTAGGCCTCCATGGCTTGCTCCTGCTCAGCTTGGGCTGGTGAGGCTCTGCAAAGCTGAACCACAGCCCTGGGGTTGAAGTCTCTGTGTCCCCTGGAGAGGTTGCTCTGGGGTAGAACAGGGCTAAGTCACAACCCCTAGAGTTCGGAGGACAAAGGGGTGCTATTGGGGATGGAGGACCAGAAATTTTTTTGTTATTTTTTTGGTGGGTGGGTGGGAAGTTCTCTTTAAAATGGGGTAGGCCACACCCCCATTCCGTGCCTCAATTTCCCCATCTGTAAACTGTAGATACAACTACTGACCTACCTCGCAGGGGGCTGTGGCGAGGCATAAGGTAATGTTTGTAAAGTGCTTTGTAAATAAATGTGCTCTCTGAATGCCAGCCAGTGGCCTTGTGTGTCTGAGCAGCCCGACGGAGGCCTGCTTGCCTGCCTAGCCTAGCCTCCTGGTGCAGCGGGGGTCAGAGGCCTGGGTTCTAGGCTGGCTTTCGTTAGATTAGTCTTTCCCTCATTACCTCCATCTCTCATTCTTTCTCTTTCATTTTCTTTCTGCCTGCGTGTGGTGTGTGTGTGTGTGCCTGTTGGTATGTGTGCAGGTGCATGTGGAGCCCAGAGAAAACCTCAGGTTTTATCCTAATGCCATCCACTCTTTTTGAGACAGGGTGTCTCATTGGCTTAGAGTTCATCAGTTAGACTAGATTGGCTGACCAGCATGCTCCATGGATCCTCCTGTGTTTGCCTTCCTGGGGCTGGAATTATAGGTACATATCAATATGTCCAGCTTTTTCACATGGTCACCCACTGAGCTATCTCCTCCTTCTCCGTCATTGTTTTGTCTCTCCATGACAGAGAAGGTGTGGGCCAGGGTATTGCTTAGTCCTAATGACAGAGGAGGTTCCAGTAGACCCTGGTCATCATGTTTTCATCCAGGCCTCCTCAGGCAGTGGACTTCACCTTGAGACTCCCCCAAGGACCACTGCTGCCTCTCACCTTCTGGGGGCCTGGGTCAAGGTCAGGGTCAGCAACAGAAGAGGCGCAGGCTCTAGCATCAGGGAGACAGATCCCAGGTTAGTCAGCTTGGGACCCTAGGTGGGTCCACTGCACTGTCTGGGCCTGGATTTCTCATCTGTAAAAGGAGACTGTCTTTGTAGATTGTCCCATGAAATGGGCCTTTGTGGCAGCAGCCTTGTTGAAAGGGCTCAGTTTACATATATACGGGAGAAATGGGTCCAAGGAGACACATCTCTTGTACACCATAGTTCAGCCACCCTAGCCTAGCCCACTCCCAACCTCAGCCTCAGGCTCCCTGTGAAATGGAGTAGAAGGAGGGGCCAGCCAGCAGGCACCTTAGTCCCTCCCAGCTCTGCCACATTCTTACTGTGTATATGATCTTGGGCAAAACAGCTTTTGTTCTGGGTTTACTGTATATGAAAATTGGTTTATGATTAACTCCGTTCCCACACCACCTGCCTTGCTGTGAGTCTGGACACCACCTCTTCTAATGTCCTCACAATTCACCCTCCTCTGGTCTGAGTACAAAATGGATGGTTCGGACCTAGACTGACCCGTCACCTTCATTCTGAACTGACCTCTAAGCCTTACCTGGTAGACCCAAATGTATGTCACAGGTACTGTCCAAGCAGTGGGCTGTGACATGCTTTGACCAATAAAATGCAGCAGAAATGACAGCGTGTGGATTCTGGGGCCCAGACTCCCAGACACCTTGACCTTCCAGCCCAGTTGACCTGTCAGGTAAATATAGTCACGTGATCAATTAGAAGAGAAGCCCTGACCAGCCTCTAGAATTCTAAGAGATTATATCTTTCCTAAGCCAGTGAGTTTGGGGATCTTTTATTACGTACCGAAAGCTAACTGATGCACATGTGTTCTGGGTGATGTGCACACAGCTTTCTTCTTTTCTTCATACTGTGGGTGCCGGGCTCCTCAAGGGCAGGGGCGGCTTCTGTGTTCACCTTCTTGCATCCACAGCCTAGTGAAGAGCTAGTCTTGAAGCTGGTGCTTGGGCCATGCTGGCATTTATAGGAACAGAGGAGGGAGCTGCCTGCCTGAGCTCACGTGGCTCTTCAGAGGTGCTGGGGCCAGGCTAGGTGTCAGCTCCAGAGACAAGCTGAGCTCCACTCACCCCCACGGCAGGTGCCCCTGCACAGTCCCCTGACATTCCACAGTGAACACAGTTAGGGTTTCTCACAGGGTTGGCTTATGAGGTCTAGAGACAAAATATTTTAAAAGGGCGAGCATGCTCCCTAGTGACATAATTGTCCTTCAGTAAATGGCTTCGCCTGTTATAATAACAGAGAGCCCTCATATATGATGGCTCAACTTAACTTTTTGACATAAATGATGGTACAAAAATCGGGTAGAAACCATACTTCCTGTGTTTTCAAGGTTAGAGATCTGTGTCTCCATCTCTGTTGATGCTGAGCAGTGGCCACGTGACCAGAGGGGATGCTTTGTTGCCAAGCTAGATTAGGCTAGATGGTTAAAGCCATTTTCTTAGGGTCTCAATCTAGCCTGAATGAACTCATTCTGTAGCCCAGGTTTGCCTTGAACTCGAGGTGATCCTCCTACTGCTAGGTTCTCTCTAGTGTTGGGATCACAGGTGTGAGCCACCATACCTGGCTTAAGAGGCACTTTTTTTTAAAGGTGAAAGATTACAACTTCTTTTTAAAATAAAAAAAATTAATTTATTTGCAAGGAGAGAGAGTGGGGAGGGGGTGAGAATGGGTGCACCAGGTCCTCTGGCTGCTGCGAATGACTTCCAGATGCATGCACACTTTGTGAATCTGACTTTATTGGGTACTGGGGAATGGAATCCTGGTTGTTAGACTTTGCAGGTGCCTTAACCACTGGAATCTCTCCAGTCTCGAGGGGCTCTTCTGACAATTTATGATGGGTTTATTGGGACCTAACACCAAGTTGAGAAGCTGGCACTGAAGTCCCTGGAGAAGACAACCGTGGTCATTACCTTTTGTTCGGTGTCTGTTACTGTGTGCCATATCTTATATCCTTTATCTTGCTCTTCACCCACTCCGTAACTCCTTAAGGAAGAGATCTCCACCTCTTCCTTTAGAGGGGTGGAAACGGAGGCTCTGGGAAGCATTTTCTCACTCAAGTCCACCTGGTTACATGGCAGAGCCAGGACTTGAACCCACATGCAGGCTGATCCCAAAGTCTGGGCTGTTAGCTGCTCTGTGGCCTGCCTGGGTGGTGTCAGTAATGCCGAAGGACCCCTGGAGACAAGACCACCTTTCACTGGTACCTTGGGCCTGAACACTGATTTCCAGACACTGGGAGATATGGCAGGTGGTGGCCCCTGGGACAAGGTGGTGTGAAGTACAGGAAGATGAATAGCCTGCCAGGTTCTGCCCAGGGTTCCAGGCAGGGCAGATGTGGCTAGAAGCCTCCACTTTCCTGGGGCTTGGTACATAGGATTTCTAAGCACAGATAGGCCAGCTTTCCACTATTGCTGGAGCCAAATTGTGTATTGTGTCGTAGATCATGTGGCCAGGGCACTTACCACTTTTCATGGCTCAGACTGGGACAAGCTGTGTATCCCAGCTACCTGGGTGATAGACCTGTGACTGACAGATGCTAATGACACCTGCAAACCTAGTGGAGAGAGGCCCATTGCTCTCTGTCCCTGGGCTCCTCTGGGATGGGAGCTTCACAATCTTTGGCCTTGACACTTCAGGTTTAGGGCAGCGTAGAGCTCAGTATGTCACATGCTGACCTGGGTTCAGGTTAGGCTACATTCTGTGGCTTTGTTAACAGTGATTTACAGAAGCGGTGGTTTAGCTGACAGTGCTCAGGGTGCATCAGATTATCACCTGTTGGCCACCAGTGAAGCCTGGGAGGAGGATGACATTTCAGCTCATGTAAAGGAGCAGACTGAAGCCCAGAGAGCTCAAGCAACCAATGGGGTCAGATTGCCTGGGAGCTGCCAGTGCAATCCTTTAACAAAATAGGCCAGATCTAGTCATTTACCTGCTCTGACCCCATGGTCTCCACTGCTCTGTGCCTGAAGGTTGAGTCTCTTTGATGGACCTTCATAGTATGACCTGTCTCTGTCCCTCTGACTTTATCCCTTCAGCAACTCTGGGATCACTCGGCCTCATCGCCCTCACTCCCATCACTGGATACTCTTTGCAGTCTCTGTGTGCCTGGATCCTTCCTGTTGTCCAGGGCCCCAGCTCCTTCATCGCCACTGTCCTTGTCACTCAGGGCCCTCCCTGTGTCTGTTCCTTGCTGCTTTCTCACTGGAACGAAGGGCTTGTTTACCCTTATCAGACTGTAAGTGATGGTTCTAGTCCTGCGTCCCCTGCTGTGAGCACAGGGCCCAGCACATGCTGGGCACTCAGGGAGGGTCTGTTGAACAATTCAAAGCTGCAGAGCTGAGACACCCACTCAGGTCTGTCAGGCTCCAATGCCCTCTGCTTAAGATGTCATTTTCAATCTTCTGGATGACCGAAAGGCTCAGGCCATGAGGCAGGGTTCCAATGCCAGCTGGGCCACCACCATTGCTATGTGGCCTTCAGCAGACATCTGCCTTCTCTGGGGATCAGTCTCCTGATCTGTCTGGTGATGGATGGACAAGGTGCTTTCTTAGAGCCCATTCCAAGGAGGGCTTCACTGGGTCAGCATCCCGCAGTGGCAGCAGGGCTGTGGCTCAGTGGTGCCCAGGCTAGGCCTAAGTATCAGCCTTCTGAGCCACATGGCATCTTGGGCTCCAGGATTCCTGAGCTTCCTGGTTTGCTCTTTGGTCTGATGGGCCTGGACCTCCCTTGGCAAACCTTTGCATTGTTTCTAAGCAGACATTGTTCCTAATCTCTGCAGGAATCCTCAGAAGTAGATGTCCCTGACACCTGTAGGAAACAGGTGGAGAGGGTAGAGCAAAGTGCTCCAGGTCACCCAGGAAAAGAGCTAAGCAGGATTAGAACATGTCACTTGACCCCAAAGCCATTTGTGATGGCTGATCTGGGTCACCCACTTGACTGGATTAGAATCAGCAAGGAGTGGGAACTCAGGGCATGTGTGTGAGGAAATTT
>PVHP010040548.1:0-15811 GCA_004024765.1 Zapus hudsonius | reverse complement strand
CAGAAGTTGATTTTAGGTGTCTTCTTCAATTACTCTCCACTTTATCTATTGAGTCAGGGTCTCTCACTTGAACCCAGTGCTAATCAATTCAGCTACTCTAGCAAGCCAGGTTGCCTGTGTCCACCTCTTGTATACTGGGATGACTGGCCACCATGCCTGCCTGGATTTTCCCTTGGCTATTATTGGATGTCTCAACTCTGGTCCACAGGCTAGGATGGCCTTTGCTTCATCCATTGAGACATTTCCCCGGGCCATAGAGACAGTTTTTGAGTACAGCCTAAGCTATGGGCCCAGCCTCATGCTTCTGCACCAGGAGCTCATATTTCCCAGCTCTATGTGTGGCAACGACTGTCCTTTCCACATTGAGTGGTCCTTCCTGGCATCCTTGACTAGGCACGTGAGACTTCACTTCTGAGACCTCACTTCTGTTTCACTGGTCTGTGTGGCATTTGTCTGTGTGCCATTCAGAACCATGAGGCCTTCATTCCTATAGCTTCATAGTAAGATTTGAAATGATGATGTCACTCTTCCTACTTGTGTCTTTTTTAAGTTATTAGGACTGATCTGAATAATGGACTTCAGTATTATTATTTATTTTCAGTTCATAAAAAACTCTAGTGCAGGCTATGATATGAGGAAATGGGGTTATCAAGGGTTCACTTGTAGAACTATTAACTAATCATTTTAGAATGTGTTTGTCAATATCTATACCTATTAAAATTAAAATTACATATGTCCTAAACCCAACAATCCCATTTATACACTGTTTTATAGTAATATAAGAAACACAATAAAATGTACACAGTGATGTTTATGACATCATTGATTGTAGCTGCAATAAATAAGGGTCATTCAATAAAAGAACTACTGAATAAGCTATGGCATGTAAGTATTTTAGACTATCATGCAGAAAACTAAAGGTGTCAGAGAGATGAAAGAAATCTATCCATTTATATGAGTTAAATGAAGGAGGATCTATGCATATGATCCTATTCTCGAGAATATGTACTACATATAGGGAAAGCCTTCCACACATATGTACTACTACATATAGGGAAAACATGGGAACCTATGTTGTGATCCTAATATTGGTTGTTTGGTGCACACTGGCCAAGGATCAATATCTGTATCACAGAGATTTTTTTTTTTACCTTTCCGGCCACGTTTTTTGGTAGATGAGGTGGTAATATGCAGATTGTTTTGAGGTTCACGTTTCTCACTCATATGTATGGAGTGGCCTGAAAAATGAGAAACCATGTCAGTAAATGATACTAGAAGTTAGAATCAGATGGCCCAGGAGCTGGGAATCAAATGAAAGGGACAGAGGAACAATGGCTCATTTTCTTCCCAGCTCACCTCATGGGGAGCTTTTGATTACCATGCCCTGCCTGGTGATGCACACAAAAGGGTGAGGAGATGAAAGGAGCAGGACAGAGAGTCTATATTACTCATCCATGTCATGATGAGCAACACAGCTGAAAATGAAACAGAGCTGAAATTTAGTTGTTCCGGGGAAGGGAGAGCAAAGCTAGCCCACAGAATAAACATGTCCAGCAAGCTTCTGCTTATTTTCTGTGGAACTGCATTATCACTAAAGCTAACACAACTGGACTATTCATGTACAACTCAAGCTTTCTTTAAAATAATCATGAGGTACACAGAGATTATTAAAAAGATTACCTGTAATGAGATCAGTTTGTGCAGGTAGCTGAAAGTTTAAAGGAGCCATCGAGATACCCCTGGATGTTCTATAAAGAGGTCTTGAAAACGCACCCATGTAGGGTGCAGAGTTTTCATAGTTGTCTAGGAAAATTGAGGAAATGTGTTAGGTATAAGATGAGGCATATCTGTAATTTCTTTTACTTCTTATAAATAAGCTATCAATAAAAATGAGCTAAGAATAATGTAAATCTATGTATGTTGAGGAGGATATATTTTGGGGACCAAGGTGAACTGAGGGCCGCATGGCCACATATGAAATGATTTCATTTCTATGACGTTCAATAGAGGCAAGACTTAACAGAAACACAGGCTAGTTCGTGGTTTCCAAGGGCTTTGGATCTAAGGAAACTAGGAAATCAGAGTTAAAGATTGTGAGTTTCCCCCCCCCCCCACTTCGGGTAATGATAATGTTCTAGAATTGATTGTGATGATAGGTGCTCAATGCTGCCAGATTAAAAACAGCCAGATTTCACATGTGAATAAAATGGATGGTATTTGAAATATGATCTTGCAGTATATCCGTGACCCTGTTGTGCTCTGTGTGTTTTCTGTGGGAGGCGACTTCATTCAAGTTCTCTGCATCAAGAGCAACCATAAAGACCTCCGAAGTTGATTATAAGCAGTGAGGTTGTGGTTTGGGGTCTGATTCCAAATCTGAGTGAGAATGTGTGGTGTCTCCAGGAGAGCTAGCCGCCTATTTTCCACATGTAGCAAGGTCACGAGAATTTTCAGCCTGAGAGAAGAGTTTGGTGACCTGCTCCAGTGGACTTAGTGTGTTCTTTCCAACCTGTGTTGCTGTCCCATGCTGACTCTGCTTTTGGCTTATTGATACAACACGATCAAACAATTGTAGGAAGATATTTAAAAGGGTTTCATGCTGAAAATTGCCTACATGCTATACCTGACGTGATCATGTCAGTGCTCATGGGTTTCTCTTGGCTTGACATGCACCTGTCTATGCTGTTTTCTGCTACTAGATCTTTGACTCCACAGGTCACGTCTGCTTTCTTAAGTGGCTGCAGGTGAGGCTGTGCCAATAGGCATGCCAAAGGAACCTTGCAAGGCTGGAGAAGTGAGAAGACATGCGTTTCTCAAATTTGTTGTTGTTCCCGGTGGGCTTTCTATGAGTGTCCTGTCTGTCTCTCTAGCCATCCTCCACCACCCAGCATGGGCTGCTACACATGGGTCATACCATTGTCAGAACTAAGAGGGAGCACTGTGGGGGGTGTGGGGGAGCTAGCCCACCCCAACTTCCCTCCACGGGCCATGCACTGCTGGCATTGAGGGAAGGTACTTTGACCCCTGCTGCTGCTGTACTGTCACCCCAAGGTTATCTTCAGAAGAAAGCTGTCCACTGCAAAAGTCCTCCTCTACACAGGGGTAAAGATACCACTCACAGCCGGGCGTGGTGGCGCACGCCTTTAGTCCCAGCACTCGGGAGGCAGAGGTAGGAGGATCGCCGTGAGTTCAAAGCCACCCTGAGACTACATAGTGAATTCCAGGTCAGCCTGGGCTAGAGTGAGACCCTACCTCGAAAAACCAAACCAAACCAAAACAAAACAAAACAAAAAGATACCACTCACATGCACAAATGCCAACACAGCATGAGATGTATGAAATAATCACATAGCATGCCCAAACACCACCATGGCCATCACATCCCAACCAAAAGATATTGATGAAATTAGTGATTGATCAAAAATTTCAAAAGGGATGCAGCTCAGTAGCACTCTTGCTTTGCATGTGTGTGTGAGGCTCTGGGTTTAATATCCAGAACCATGGGGAAAATATATACAATTTGATTTTCTCCGTCTGTACATACACTGAAATAAAAAAAATATTTAAAAGAATGGCATTGTATATCCCTTCTGACTACAAAGGAATAAATGTAGAAATAAACAACAATAATCCCAGAAATTGTACATATTCATGGATAATGACCTATTGGCTAACCTAGGCAACAAAAATGGATATTGACCGGGCATGGTGGCACACGCCTTTCATTTTGGCACTCGGGAGGATCGCTGTGAATTCCTAGAGTAAGACCCTACCTCAGAAAAAAATGGACAATGAAGAAATTAAAAGTGAAATTAAAAACTTTTCTTGATAAGCCTGGGAGTACAGATCAGTGGTAGAATGCTTGCCTGGAATATGTGAGCCCATGGGTTCGATTCCCATCCCTGAAAAAACAACAGTAAATAAACATGTAAAAAAGTCTTGAAACAGAGGCCAGGGAGATGCCTCAGTGATTAAAAGTCTACAGGCCCAGGGTTTGATTTCCTGGCAGCCAGGTAAAGCCAGATGCAAAAAATGGTGTGTGTCTGGAGTTCATTTACAGCTCTGATGCTCTCTGTCTCGGTCTCTCTCTAATAAATAAATAATAATTTAAAAAAAACCTAAAACAATGTCACTACCAGGCATGGTAATGCACACCTTTAATCCCAGCACATGGGAGGCAGAGGTAGGAGTTCAAGTTCCAGGTCATTCCGGGCTAGAGTAAAATTTTTTTCTTGAAACAAATGAAAAGATAAATCTAGCAAGCACACTGGGGTTATATAACAAAAGTTGTGCAAAGGGGAAAGCTTATAGTGATAAATATCTACATGAAAAATAGGAAGATTTCAAGTAAATGACCTAATGATATGTATGTATATATATACATATATATATGTATATATATACACACCAAAAAACTAAAAAGTTGAGAGTAAACCAAACCCACAGTTAGCTGAAGGAAGAAATCACAAATAACAGCAGAAATAGATGACACAGACCAAAAAAAACAATACAAAAATGAATGTTGTTTCATTGCTTTTTTAAAAAATAAAAAAAATCTTTAGCAAAAATAATGAAATAGGTGAATTTCAAATAAAATCAGAGACAAAAAAGGAGACCTTACAAATGATACCACAAAAATAACAAATGATCACTGAAGACTTTCAGGAATGTGACTTAGTGGTAGAGCACTTGCCTACCATATGGAAGTCTGGGGTTTGATCCCTAGAGTCCCAATGGACAAGATATTAAAGAATCGGGAACTATTTACTAGAAAATCAGGAAACCTGGGATGAATGGATACATGTCTGGAAACACAACCCACTGAAATGGAGCTACGGAGACAAAACTAAATAGACTTTTAAGAGCAGTGAGATTGAATCCATAATTAGCTGTTTCCTAACTAAGAAAAGTTCAGGGACATCTGGTCTACCTGCTAAATTCCATCAAAGTTCAAAAAAAGAACTAATACCAAAAAAAAAAAAAAAAGAACTAATACCAAAAAAAGAACTAATACCATTTCTTCAAACTGTTCAAAAATAAAACGGAAAGAGAGAATTCTAAAGTCACTCCACAAGACTAGTAATACCACGAGAACAAACACACACACACATGACCATAGGAATATGAACATGGGCCTTACTAAGCATCATGGTTTTCCTATGATAAGCACAGTGAGTCATCTCTCACTTGGACCATAACAAGGTCCTCCTGAGTTTGGGTCACCTTGCTTACTATAATTCTTTCCACATATTTCCATTTTTCCCTGCAGATTTCATTTTTTTTCTGTACTACACAGTAAAAATTACATCGTATGTATGTACCACATTTCCGTTACCCAGTCAACAGGCATTTTGGCTGGTTCCATTTCTTAGGTATCATAAATAAAATAGCAATAAACATGGATATTCAAATGTGGGTAAAACCTGAAAAGCTAAATGGTATCCAAGAGTGGGTTATACAGACAAGACTAGAAGGGGTGGGGGAAGGGTCAGAGAGCACATGTGCCATGTACATAGAAAGGGGATACAGAGGAGGAGAGGGGGATTCAGGAGAGGGGCAGGAGTGGAGAATCAATAAAAATATTGTATTCAGAAAATGGGCTGGAGAGATGGCTTAGCGGTTAAGGCATTTGCCTGCAAAGCAGAAGGACTTGAGCTCAATTCCCCAGAACCCACGTAAAGCCAGATGCACTAGGTGGCGCATGTGTCTGCAGTGGCTGGAGGCCCTGGTGCACCCATTCTCTCTCTCTCTCTCTCTCTCTCTCTCTCTCTCTCTCCTCTTTTTCTTTCTCTCAAATAAATAATAAATAAAATATTTTTAAAAAGCAGTTTAAAAAAAGCCAGAAGGATACCCAAAACTCTGTATGCTAACTAAAAGCTTGAATTAAAATATATATAATAAGGGATGCTGAGAATGTGGAGAAAGGGGGACCTTGCACACAGTGGGCGGGAATGTGTTAGTGCAGGCATTATCTAAAGCACAAGGAAGAATGAAGGTTCCCAAAGAAATTAAAAATAGGCACTGGCCTGAGTAAAAATATACTAGGGCCAGGAGAACTGGGCTGACTTCTAGGCTATCCATGATCCCCTGCCCCAAGGACTGATCCAGACTGCCCACGGAGGAGCATACCCAACCGATTGGGGATGGGGAAGAGGGGTATTGGGGAGCTGGGGATAACAACTCATTGTTTGCCCATTAAATAATGTAACTCATTATGGACAGTAATTAAAAAAAATAGGGGCTGGGGTGTAGCTCAGTGCAGAGTATGTGCACAGAACTCACAACTAACCCTTCACTCTACCAAAACCTAAAGATAGAATGACTGTATGACCCAGTAATCCTATGCTGGGATTGCCTATATGACAGATGGTTATGCAGAAAAACACTCTCCCGCATTACTGTTGAAAATACTAATAGTCCCTTAGGAAATGAATCTGGAAATAGCTTTTATCATTAAAAATCCACATACCTTTTAACAAGAAAGTTCAAACCTGGGATTTTCTTTACCACAAAGAAATAGATGTACTACTATATGTTGAAGGGTTATTAAAAATGTAAAGGTCAATGCTTTTTAATAGACTGAATAAAGTAGTCTAAGCCATAAACTCCTATGCTGCAAGCGGAAAGGGAATAAATTAAGGCTATTTCATTGCCAGATAAGCGAGGATTTTTAAAAAAAGTTCTTGTTAAATCAAACAATGTAAAAAAGGGTAGACAGAAACGCATACTTCCAAACCATTCTCAGTAGCTGGATACCTATGCATCTCTGGTGTCATCGTTTACCTTCATTGGCAAAAGGTGATAAAGTGACCACTTTGGTTGGAAATGCATTTGCTGGGTGGTATTTGCTGTAAACATTTTCATATGTTGCTGACTTCCCTTTGGTTTTCATAAAACCTAAAACAAAATTTGAAAAGAAAAAAAAATGCATGACTTCTGACTATTATTTCTCAAACTCTGTGCTAATCTTTATTTCTGTATTTAGATATTTCTTCCCATAGTTTGTTGAATGGTCATATCTTTTCCTTCAGTTTCCATGAAGTCTTTCATCATTAGCTTTATTTTGTCTGTTCTGGGCCCTGTGTTAG
Organism: Zapus hudsonius; assembly: GCA_004024765.1. Classification (NCBI taxonomy): domain Eukaryota; kingdom Metazoa; phylum Chordata; class Mammalia; order Rodentia; family Dipodidae; genus Zapus; species Zapus hudsonius. The sequence continues at coordinate 8,723 of PVHP010040548.1, read as the reverse complement.
TCTCTTCCTTATTTTGCATCTTTACTGCTGCCCCACTGGACTTGGAAACAAATATTTATTTCTGCATTTGATCTGTGATTGGTTACACTTAGGGGAGTTTTAGAGAACAAAGCTTTGTGAACATGACACTGAAGTTCTCTTGGTCCAAAATTCAACCAATGCTTGTTAGATTTGGTTGTCATACATTGTTCTTGGTCACAATAGAATACTCAGAGGACTAAACCTGACCTTGTGGGGTCATGCTTATTATTTCAGCTACTTGGGAGGCTGAGACAGGAAGATTCCAAATTCAAGGTCATCTTGGGCAATCTAGCAAGACCCTACTCAAACAAACAAACAAACAAACAAAAAAAACAAACAAACAAAGCAGTCTAAACCATGTCTACTTTAATCACTTGCTAAAGACCAAACTAACCCTGGAGAGAAACGGTCATAGTAAGAAGCTAAAACTGAAGACCAGCAAAAAGTTAACATTATTTTTGACAGTTTATTTTAGAAACTGTAGCTTAAACTATTTATTTATATCTAGTTAAAGGGAAAAACTGGCATAACTTGTAAGTCACTAAAAAGTCTTAAAGCATGTTAGGATGATGTTCTATGCTATCAAATTTATGTTTATTGTATATATTATTTTCATGAAAATGTACATGCACAATTGCTTGTATGAGATGCTTTGATACATCCAAATACTATAAATTAGATGGACTTTAAGATACAGTTGGTTTAGAAGACCATCCCATATGATCGCTCTTAATTCAACAAATGAAATGCTAAGTGTAAAAAGTAATTTAAAAGTATTGCTTAGCAACTGGAAATTTAAAAAAAGCAAACATTATTTTAGAGATTTTGTCCATAAGGTGTATTTGTGGGGGCTGTATATATTCTATGTAATTTGATTTTTTTACTCTTGAAAATTCTTTTTTAAATAAAGTTTGAAAGTACTGCAGTGTAAAATATTCAAATACAGAATGTATAAACTTAATTAATTAAAAAAATTTTGCACTTATATGCATGAATACAAAGCATTTTGTTCCCAGTTCTGCCATTAACTCCACCTCTTTCTCTTCCCTTACCACTAAAACCCTTCTTCTTCTAATTAGATCCCCATCCTAATGAAATATGATTTTATGGAGTAGTGACAGTGGAGAAAACATCTAGGGAACTTAGTAATTAAGAGAATTTTCAAATAAAAAACATAAACAAGATAATCTATGAGAATATTTGGAAAATGCTTACATCTTGCATCAAACATCATTGTACAGTGTCTGCGTGCACATGGTAACATCTTGGAAAGCAGAGAATGAGATGAGCAATTACATATCGTACAATATTATAAATGTGTAAGAAATTACTTAGAAGAAATTTCACATTGGGCTTTAATTGTTTTACTGACAAACAAAACAATGAAAAGCCTTCTGCACCATTACTTCTGTGGTAGGTTACGTATCGCCGTGTTTTGCATGTGCAGTGTGTATGGTGTGGTGTATGTGCAGATGCACACGCCAGGGGAGTATGCTTGCAGTTTAGAGGAGAAAGTGGAATCTCCCCCTCTAGCCCACACATTTCCTTCCTTTCTCTCTCTGAGCCTGGAGCTGCAGTTTTTGCAAGCCCTGTGGGGAGCTGCTTATTGTGCCTTAACTGCATCAACTACATTTTGAAGGTCTCTGCCATTTTCTCTACTAACCTGAGCTAAGTTTCTATTTCTCTGCTTAAGTTTCCTTTTCCTGCCTGTGAGGCTTCTTCCTAGAAATCACATGACCTCCTTGTGTCAGGTTGCTTAGCAAACCAGCTATGCAAGTTCCTAGGCAAGAGTCCACGCACTTCCTCCTGCCAGAGGGTTTATAAGCATTTGCCTGAGCTCCAATAAATCGAGACTTGATCAGACACCTGTCTTGTCTCCATTCTTTGCATCTCTTGTCCCTTCCATTCTCACCCCCTCCCTTAGGGTCTTCGTTGACTGACCTGTGGGCCGGGTCACCCTCTCTGCTCCCCACAGGACTGGGGTACAGATTGTGTGGCCACACTCACCTGTTGATGAAGGTGCCTGGGAATTGAACTCAGTGTTCTCAGTTCCTGATGTCTTCATTTCTAAGCCATCTGCCTAGGCCCTATATATTATCGGACACACCATCTCCAGCTCCCCACATGAGGCTGAGGAGTGGCCACTGAGATACTACTACAATTTTTATAAAGTGCAGCATCTTCTTGACTTTTGACATTTGACCAAACCGTATTTTATTTGAAACAAGAGTATTCATTTTTGTATTTCATGTGTCATCTTTTCTAAACAGTTTTTCTTCCCAAATTTCAACTTTTAAATTTCTTTGAAAGCAGTTTTATTTTATTGTATTTACACCCTGAATCCTTCAGAAGAAATATTAGCTGATAGCACAGTTGTTCTTACTGGATGTGGTGTTTTAAATTGACTTGATTCACTGCTGTGCCTACGGTTATTACTCAAAAGCAGCGAGGATACAATTAGTAAGCAACACTGAATAAAAAACCAACTGTACCTAAACTAAAATACCCTGAGAATTAAAAACAGAAAAACGGTTCATTATAACCTCTCAGGTATTTTAGAGTAAAACATAACAAACTTGAACTTTGGTTCAACTTCATTTTTCAATTCTAGCTACTGAGATAAAATATCTTATTTGATTTATATTTAATAGTACATCTTTTCACTAACGAAAGTGAATACACCTTCGTAAGTATAGCCTTCTGAACCAAAATTATATGGCTGGGAATATAGTTCAGTGGTAGAGCACTTGCCCAGTGTGCATGAGGCCCTGGGTTCAATTCCTAGCACTGCCAAAAAATAATTTATTCAAAGTAAATAATATACCTGCATGAAAACTGCCTTGTATAACCCTTCATAATAAAACAAAAGACAAAAAGCAAACAACCCAAAGTTATAGGAGGTTGGCCTTGACCTTAAATCTCAATGGAAGTATTAGATGCTGGTGTTGCTAAGGACTCACTTCCTCATCATGTCCTCACAAAAGGAGACAGGGACACAGCATATCTCTATGGCCTTGTCTCTGAGGATGCTAATCCTAAACTGCAAATTCTAGTGTTCAGAATCAACTCTGAAAAAAGGTTTTTAACTGCAGTGTTGGTAAGACCAAAGAGAAGTGTGTCTAATACTTTTGGCCCCAGGACCTAAGTCAACCCTATAACCTGCAACTAATACAACTGCAAATACTCCAGCGCAGGTGACATACGTCAATGCCAGACCTACTGAATCAAATTGAAGGAGCTTGCCATCACTGAAGTAAGTGCTATAGTCCTCTTCTTATGACAATTAACAACAAGACTTGCTCCTTTTGCACGTTCAAAGCAACTCTTCTAACCCAGAAAAAAAAGTAAGTGAAATAGCATAGGAAAGATGTCCACCAAATATATTCCAAGATGGCCAGAGAAATGGATTCTAGTGGATGGCATTATAAATGGTTGTTTTAATACTCATAGTATCTAGCTAATATCTTTGACCATACATACTAGAGTTTCTTTTTTATTTATTTATTTTCAAGCAGAGAGAGAGATAGAGATAGAGAGAGAGAGAAAGAACACCAGGGCCACCACCTTGTGGGTCTGGCATATGTGGGTACTGGGGAATTGAACGCAGGGCCTTAGGCACTGGAGGCAAGTGCCTTAACCGCTGAGCCATCTCTCCAGCCCCATACTAGAGTTTCTTTGTAAGACAGAACCCACCAAACCACTGTTCATGCAAGAAAGAGGTACTGTTGTTATTAAAGATTAACAACTAAACCATAAATATAGCACTTGAAAACCATTATTCTTACTTGAGTGACTCTGTAGAGGACTCTTCTCATGGCTCATTATTTTAATTCCTTTGATAAAATTTTTTGTATAATCCAGGTCAATATCTAAGAAGATAAAACAGATTTCAAAACACTTTGTAAGGAAAAAAAATGAATATACATTTAGAATTTATATTTCTTGAAATTCTTATCTCTGTTGAGATCATCTGTTTGATGAGACATTATGATGATGGTTAATCCTCAAGGTCAACTTGACTGGATTTACAAGTTCATGGGAGACTCACTTCTGTGCATGTCTGTTAGTGGTTTCCAAAGAGAATTAGCTGAGGAGGAAATGTGAGTGGTGCTATCCCAAGGCCACTCTATGACAGAAAAGAAGGGTGGGGTTCCAGTGGAATGCTTGTACTCTTTTTGTTTCCAGATCTTCTCAGAGGAGAGCAAGTAGCCTCATATTACTGCTGCCATAGCTTAGAGCTGTTCCACCATATCTTTCAGCAATGAAGGGCTTTATCTCCCAACTGTGAGTCAAAATAAGCATTTTCCTTAAATTGTTTCTAATCAGCTATCAATGAGTAATCAATAGGGGGCTGGGGAGATGGCTCAGGGTTTAAAAGTGCCTAACTGCAAAGCCCTTTAGTCTGGGGTTCAAATCCTTAGCAGCCACTTAAAGCCACTGGTGTTTGTATGCAGCAACAAGAGACCTTGGCATGCATGCAGGCATGCCTACACACACACACACACACACACACACACACACACACACACACACACACATACACAAAATGACTATAGACCCATTGTATCTAACATGGAAGCAGAGCAAACCCAGTCCTATGAGTTCAGGGTTGTGTCCTTTCTCTTGTCTGAACCCAGCTGCTTATTTGCCATGGGAGCAGACATGGGCAGGTGAGTTCTCAGTTGGCTCCTCCCTACCACCTAGCCACATACTGGCCACAGGAATAGCCCCAAATGGTTCTTCCCTCTCCCCAGTCCAGCCCCATGCTCCCAGTAGAGCTGCTGTTTCCACATTCTTGACAAGTCCAATGGAGTATCACCAGATGGGCAAATCACAACATAAAACAAGTGATACATGAAACCAAGGCAACATATCCCCACCAAGAATGTCCTATTGCAGATGCCTCCAACAAGAACTACTTAGAAAGCTTTCCAGACAATTCCAGAATGTGACTATGATAAATATGTAAATAAAGTTAAAATAAACACCTGAATGAAATCCAAGGACTCACTAGACACCTGAATGAATTCAAAGAGGACACAAATGACTGAATGAACTCCATGAGAGCACAATCAACTAAATGAAATGAGAAAGTCAAATCCAGATAGGAAAATGGAATTCAATGAAGAGATGGGGATGTTAAAGAAAAAATACATGAAAATGAAAAATGCAATAACTCAAATAAAATGCTCCCTGGAAAAGCCTTACCAATAAAATAGACTGCATGGCGGGTAGAATATCAGAACTGGAGGACAGGTAGATGAAATAGATCAGGAAGCAAAAACAAAAAAAGAAAACAAAACCCCCCACACAAGCAACCAAATCCAATGAATAGTTTAAAAAATATCATCATAACATGAGAGAAATGTGGGATACCTTGAAAGACCTCATGTTGGAATTATGGGAATACAAGACAAACAACTTCAGGACAATGGCATACAAAATATTTTTAATAAGGTTATAGAAAAAAATCTGTCAATCTTGGGAAAGAGAGGCTCCAGGTACAAGAGGCATACAGAAGACCAAACATGACCAGAGAAGAAAATCCAAAACTCATACTATAGTTAAAAGACTAAATACACCAAGCAGAGAAGGTTACCACGCTGCATAAGAGCAACATTTTATCACATATAAAGGTCTGCCCAGCCCATCAGAGTAAAGTTTTTCAATTAAAACTCAGAGGGCTTGGAATGAAGCATATCATTTATTGAAAGACCATGGCTACTAAACCAAATTGTTATGTCCAGCAAAATTACCCCTTATAAGAGAAGTGAAAAAAAAACCCCACAACTTTCCTTAGTGAAAGCATTCTAAAATAATTTATGAACACTAAGTCAGCCCTACAGAAAATACTAGGTGGAATACTTTGCACCAAAGAGAAGAATAAATATTTTCATATTTGTATTTTTAGTTAAAGTATCTGGTTCTTCTCATTTGTTCCCATGGATCTGAGTTATATCAGCTGGTGTCTTATTAAATATACCATGCCACTCATACCTGTCTCCACTGTGTTGCTTTACAAAATGTGCTCTATTTCTATCTTTTAAGGTTTCATTATATTATTTGCATGAAAAAATAGTTTTCATTTTAACTTTACACAATATTTCTGCTACCTGATAGGCCCAAAGATATATATCATTTTATACAGTATCCTTACTACACTACTAAGATACAAGAGATGTAATGTGAATGTATACACTATTGTGTAATTGTAAGATTATTTTTACCTATGTTCTTTTTGTATGGATTCTAGTCACTATGTGAGGACCCCTCAGTCCCACCTAGAAGAACTTTATTAGAATTTACTGTGAAGCAAGTTGCTTGCCAAGATTCCTTATGTGTTTGTGTTACTGAGATTCTCTATTCCACTTGCATATTGAAAAGGCCTTTCTGCTCAATATTTAGTTGTGTTTTTTTTTTCTCCTAATGCTTTGCGAGTGCCTAGCACTGTCTTGGATCCACAGTTTATTTGAGCTTTATTAGGCTTTTAACTTTTAAAATGAGGAGTTAGTTTTCTCTTTCTGCCTCTAAGGTTTCTTTGTTTTTCATCCTTTCTTCCTATGGTGGGTGTGGTGTTGGATTTCTTTGTGTTAATTCCTTTGGATCTTACTAAATCTGCTTGTGTCTTCTGTTCTTGTCTGTCCCATCCACTTTCTCATATTTCCATTGCTACGTGCATCCTCCCTCCCTCCCTCTCTTCTTGCATTTCAAAGCTCCTGTTGAGAGTAGCTCTCTGGTATGCCCCATTCTAGTCCAGCATTCCCACTGTGCCCATGCAGCTGTGCTGGTACTCTGTATTTGAGGAGAAGTGATCATGAACTTCATTGTGTCCCAAGTAATTCTCAGTGGAAGCCTGAGCTGCCAATGTGAGACGAATCTGGAGACGAGGCCTCTGAGAAGGTCATTAAACTCAAGGAGGCCACAAAGAAGTAGTGCTGGTGACTTTAGGACCTGAGATGATGGCTGACTCCAGACAGGAGATGAACCACCCCTAACTCATCATCTAGGGCCCAAATGAAAACCAAAGAGGCAGTGGTGAGATGAGCAAGAGAGACAGCAAGTCAGACAACCTGTGAAAGGGTAACAGAGACAGATACTGAGAATGCCCAAAATAGTCCAAAGCAGAAATCCCGATTCTTTTAAGAGCTCAAAAATAAAGCAGATTTAAAACTCACCCACCATGACTCAGGGGACTTTTTTAAAAAAATTTTTATTTGCGAGAGAGAGGCAGACAGAGAGACAGAGAGAATGGGGCACGACAGGGCCTCCAGCCACTGCAAATGAACTCCAGACACATGCATCCTCTTGTGCATCTGGCTTTACATGGGCACTGGGGAGTTGAACTCAGGTCCTCTGCATTGTAGGCAAACGCCTTAACAGCTAAGCCATCTCTTCAGCCCTCAGTGGACTTTTTGAAAGAGGTTCAGAAAGTTTGTAAGATCCATGGTGGGGGAGAATATCCAGAGACATTGCCCCCCTCAACAAGAACACACAAAAATCCTGGCTACTGCTTATACAATTTATAATCCCCCATCCAATGGAGCATTCCAGCAATCCCACCAAGGAGGGCCCTCAGTGGGTTGGGGGGCAGGGAGGAGGGAAATGGGAGTACCAACACAAGACTTGTTTGTATAGTGTTTCTATTTATTAAAAATAAATAATTTTTAAAAGAAAAGAGTAGATATTCAGGGCTGGAGAGATGGCATAATGGTTAAGGTGCTTGCCTGCAAAGCCTGAGGGTCTGGGTTCAATTCTCCAGTGCCCACGTAAAGAAAGATGCACTAGGTGGTACATGTGTCTGGAGATCATTGCAGTTGCTAGAGGCCCTAGCACGTCATTCTCTCTCTCTCCAACTGCGTCTCTCTCTTGCTCTCAAATAAATAAATAAATAAAATATTTTTTCTTTTTTTTTATTGTTCATAATGAGTTACATTGTTTAGTGGGCGAACCATGAGTTGTTATCCCCAATTCCTCGTTGCCCCCCTTCCCAGTCAGCTGGATATCCTCCTCCGTGGGCCGTCTGTATCAGTCTTTGTAGTAGGGGACCATGAATAGCTCATTCTTCGGCCGGGCAATAAAATATTTTTTAAAAAAGAAAACAAAAAAGGGATGGAGCAAGATGGTGGACGAGTAACAGTATCGCTAGGACTCTCTCCGTAAAGGTTTGATTTTCCAGCTGGGATCCAAACTCTGGGCCCCAGTCGTCCCTGAACCCAAGCCCACCCTCTCCCCAGCTCCAGCACCAGCCCGGACAGGGTTCCCCAGCGGCTCTCTGCTCCCCAGAGGAACACAGAGCCACCTCTCCCCCACCCCAAGCTCCCGCCATTGTCTCCTCCAGCCAGTTCCCGAGCCCAGCTGCGCACCTTTCCCTCAAGGGGCCCCTTCCCTCCAGCGCTCCATCCTCCGGTGCACTTCTCTCCACGACCCCCCCACATACGCAGGCAGATGTGATCCTTGGGCAAACTGACCTAGCTTGGTTCCAGGGCCAGACCTCAGGCAGATACCTGGGAACCTCGGCAGAGGCCGGTTCAGACAGGTACCTGCCAGGAGGGCACAGGTGGTCTCAGCGAGTACCAGGGATCATGCGCCACAGCCAGGTGGGAAGACACTGGACTCTATAGTTGGGGGTGCTGGGGCTGTTTTTACTGCAGCATACCAATTGGGGACAGGGGCCTATGAGGTGGCTCTAAGACTAAACAGTC
>PVHP010040547.1:0-15828 GCA_004024765.1 Zapus hudsonius | reverse complement strand
AATATTTTATTTATTCATTTTCAAGCAGAGAGAGAGAGAGAGAGAGAGAGCACCAGAGCCACCACCTTGTGGGTCTGGCTTATGTGGGACCTGGGGAATTGAACCAGGGGCCTTAGGCACTGGAGGCAAGTGCCTTAACCGCTGAGCCATCTCTCCAGCCTAAAGTTGATTTCTTAAAAATATTTTACTCAGTTTTCAAAGAGAGAGAGAGAGCACCAGAGCCACCACCTTGTGGGTCTGGCTTATGTGGGTCCTGGGAAATTGAAGGGGGGGAGGGGCTTAGGCACTGGAGGCAAGTGCCTTAACCGCTGAGCCATCTTAAAGTTGATTTTTAACAGTGCAGATGCTGGGAGAGATGGCTCAGCACTTGAAGGAGCTTGTTTACAGCACCCTGCAGCCCAGGTTCAATTTCTCTTGAACCCACATAACCAGGTGCATAAAGAGGCACGTGCACCTGGAGTTTGCAGTGGCAAGAGGCCCTGGTGTGCCCCTTCTTTGTCTCCCCCCCCCTTTCGAATAAATGCAAATAAAATATATCTGCCTTTGCTGGGTTTGGTGGTGCATGCTTTTAATCTCAGCACTTGGAGGCAGAGTTAGGGTCTCTGAATTCGAGGTCAGCCTGGGCTGGAATTGCTGTGGAAAGGGTGCTCTTAAGAGCATTGCCAGCACTCTGGAGGCGAAGTAGGAGAGTCAGTTCTAGAATTCCAGGTAACTCTGGGTGCAAGCAAGATTCTACTTGAAAAAACCCAAAGGGGGAAAAAAAGCACTGGATTCTTTTTAGTCCTAGGTCCTCTAGTTAGCAGTGAAATTGTCAGGAAATGTCTAATGGACCTGAGCAATTACAGATTCTATCCTAGCCAGAGTCCTTTAAATTTTCTTTTGTGTGTATTTTTTTTTCTATTGACAACCATGACCCCCACACACACCCTGCTTCCCCGCTCTATTAGTCTTTTGTTTCCATGTCTTTTCCTCCTATTATGAAGCTCCTGTGTAGGTTGCATCAGGCACTTGAGAGGTCATGAACATCTAGGCCGTTTTATGTCTGGAAGATTTGTCCTTTTTTTTTTTTTTTTTTTGCAAGCACATGTTCCACGAACTTAGAGCAAGTAAGCAGGTTTCCAGATCTGCAGGTCATGGTGTGAGCTAAAGCACAGGGTAAAGGAGATGCCTTTAATAAAGCTAGTTTTGTTTACTTCCCCTGTGTGTTTTTTTGCTTAGCATGCTGTAAGTACTCAGAAATAGCTTTCTATCTTTACTTGGTGGGGGGGGGGAGATATGAGTGTGAGGGGGAGGATTAGACTTGGTGGCACATGCCTTGAATTTTATCACTGGGTTCAGGGTCAGTGAATTTTGGTCAGTCGGTTAGAGCAAGGAAGGTGAGAGGCTAGGGAGGGGAGGAGTCTGACTCCAGCCATGGTGAGGCATCTCTGGAACTGGCCGTGTAGTGTACTGTTAGTGTGCAGATTCCAGTATGGGCTGGAGATAGCTTCTTACAGGGTCACAGTTCAAGGAAGGGCTCAACCTTGTGAAAAAGGGGTCTTCAGGAGACAGGGAAGTAGGAATGTTAGTGACAGGTTGGTGCAGGGCTCCTCCAAGTTGGGATTCTGAGACAGGACTAGCTGAGCAGCAGAGAGGAGAGACTGGGTAGAGGGCTGTTAGATTAGGAGAAATGGGCAGGGTCCAAGGGGGGAAAGGGTAGGCAGGAGGGAGTCAGCCTACTATCACATACCAGCTTAAGAAGCTGGGAGGCCAGTGAGGATATTGAGTTTGTACCAACGTGAGGTATCTGTCCAGTAGGAGGACCCAAAGATCAGAATTCAAGTAAGCTGTCTAGGGAATGGTTTATTTTTCACATGTGTGGAGGCCAGAGGAAGGTTGACAATAGGTGTCTTCCTAAGTCTTCACCTTTTGAGAACCCAGACATCACCCAATACTAGGTAGCCACCAAGCCCCAGGGTTCTTGCTGCCTCCACCTCCCCAGCTTTGGGACCTTTATGTGGGTGCTTGGAGATCCAAGCTCAGGTCCTCATGCTTGTGCAACTCTTCCCTGGGATTCCTTATACCAAATTACAAGAGCTCACACATGATCACAGCGCTAAAGACTTCTCCATTGGAAACACAGTAGCTAATGTTTTTCTACTGAATTTTTTTAGGGGGAGGCAGGTGCTTGCTGAGACAAGCTTTTATTTTTTAGTTTTTTGAGGTAGGGTCTCGCTCTAGTCGAGGCAAGCTTTTTTTATATTTAAGAGAAATTATGTAGTTATAATTTGGATTTCCCCCTTGTCCAATGTTTTCATGTTTCTCCATGCAGCACACCCCACTTGAGGAATGCTTAGGTCACCTTCCCTTGCCTGTGCAGAAAAGTCCAAGAGAGGCTCCCTTGTCTCCTGTTTCTTCTCATTAGGTCCTTCCAAGGTGTCTAAGCTGTTGGATGGTGTGTGATGATAATGCAAGAATTTTGGGGCTTGGGGATCCCTCGGATTTATGAACCCCAAGTTTTGGATTCTTTCCTAATCTTTAATCTAGAATAATAAAGATGGAGTCAAGAAGGACAAATTATGAGTTGAGTTTATTTGGGGAGAAATCACAACTTGAGTGTATTAGAACCTGAGAAGGGAGGCCAGAACACACTACATGGAAAATGTGTAAGAACAGTGGAAGCTTAGGGAGAAACTGGATTAGCTGTTAGCATGTGGTGAGCTAGGAAAACGAGTTTCCAGAAAAGGATTAGAGAGAGGTTGGAGAGATGGCTCAGCGGTTAAGGCACTTGCCTCCAGTGCCTAAGGTCCTGGGTTCAATTCCCCAGGACCCACATAAACCAGACCCACAAGGTGGTGGCCGTGGTGCGCTCGTGCTCTCTCGCTCTGCTTGAAAATGAATAAATAAAATTTTTAAAGAAAAAACAAAAAATTCCAGGTCAGCCTGGGCTAGAATGAGACCCTACCTCGAAAAACCAAAAAAAAAAAAAAAAAAGATTAGAGTGAAGCTGGGGACCAAGTAGAAGGCTAGGGAAGAGAGTGAAGCCAGACTAAAGTGTGGTCAGACAGCTTTAAGGAGAAGGGACACACTTGGTTTTGGCTGAGTGCTTTCCCATGGAGGGAGCCTAGGGAAAAGAGTGCCCACGTGTGGATTTAGGGACTACAGGGCAGATAGGATCAGGGAGAGTAGTTATGTTTTCCGAGGTCACGTGGGGGACGTCCAGGAACAGGATGCAGAGCTGGGACAAGGGAGGTTTCAATGAGGTAACACGCTTAACTGGACAGCATGGGGCGCTGTAGATCAGTGTCAGACTTCTAGTCCAAGTTAGACATTTTCATTCTTGTGCCAGAATGAAATTGGCATCTCCTAGTTCCCTGGCTGAAACCTGCCTATTTAGTCTCAGCCAAGCAGTGAAATGTTTTTATCTTCACCACCCTCCAAAAAGGGGGGGGGGTGGCAATAGTGCTCAAACTTATGGTCCTGAGACCTTCAGGGCTCTAGCTTTATCTTAGGCACAATTTTCCTACCCATCAGTTATAGGCCCACCATGGTTGGCCCTTAGAAGGAATTTATTTATTTTTTTTAAACCATTCTGATTATATTCTTCTCTTTTTAAAAAATATTTTCATTTTTAAGCAGAGAAATACAGAAAGAGAGAGGGAGAGCAAGCATACCAGGACCACCAACTTGTGGGTCTGGCTTATGTGGGTCCTGGGGAATTGAACCCGGGGCCTTAGGCACTGGAAGCAAGTGCCTTAACCGCTGAACCAACTCTCCAGCCCTTATTTATTTATTTATTTATTCATTTGGTTTTTCAAGGTAGGGTCTCGCTCTAGTCCAGGCTGACCTGGAATTCACTGTGTAGTCTCAGGATGGCCTTGAACTCACAGCAATCCCTCTAACTCTACCTCTACACCCAGCTTTGTTTTATTTTTTTGACCGAGTCTCGTAGCCCAGCTGGCTTTGAACTCACTATGTAATTGAGACTCCCCGGGAACTGATGTTGCTGCCTCCACCCCCGTGTGCTGGTTCTGGTGGTTCTATGCCTTCTGACCTTGGTTCCCCTGCTAGCATTAGGAGTGGGCAAGTGCTGTGGCAAGCTGCTGCCTCTCTGACCCTCTAACAGAGTCCGCTTTGCTTTTTCCTGCACCTGAAACTTGGGCTCTCTTGTTAAATGGTGCTCCAAGCAGCTGGTGGTGAAGATCATGTGATAGCAGCCAAAGGAGCCTGAGTCTTAAAGAGTTAAGGCCAGGGATGCAGTGTGCAGCTAGGTCAGGGCGAAGAAACTACCCGCAAACAGTGTAAGCTGCTAGTCACTGGGGACCAAGCTGTTGCCTGGGGGTACAGAACCACTTTCAGAGCAGCTTGTTATGAAAACCTCAGTGTGCTTGTCAGAGGGGAATCCAGCCAAGGCACCTGGGGGCACCAGGACTCCTCAAAGAGCAGGTGCAACGGAAGCTTGGGAAACAAGCAGATGGCTTCCTTCTTCACAGATGAGTGAGCAAAGGGGTGCAGTTGTCAGTCGAGGAGCTCTGGAACACGGACAGTCTTTGTCAGGCATGTGCTTATCACGACTTTTTTTTAATGTTTATTTATTTGAGAGGCAGACAGAATGGGCACGACAGGGCCTCCAGCCACTGCAAGTGAACTCTAGACACATGTGTCCTCTTGTGCATCTGGCTTTATATGGGCACTGGGGAATTGAACTCAGGTCCTTCTGCATTGCAGGCAAACGCCTTAACGGCTAAGCCATCTCTTCAGCCCAAATGTGACCCAGGTATCACGATTCTTGAGGTTTCACCTAGAGCCTGGAAGAAACATGAAAGGTAAAGACATTCAACATCTTAAGCACAAAATGAGTTTATTTACATGGATTCTGGGATTTAATGTCCTCAAGCTTGCAGGACGGGCATTTTTCCAATGGAGCTATCTCCCCAGCCTGATTATTTATATATATATATATATTTTTTTTTTTTTCTTTTTTCCTCTGAGGTAGGGCCTCACTCTGGCCCAGGCTGACCTGGAATTCACTATGTAGTATCAAGCTAGTCTGGAACCCACAGTCATCCTCCTACCTCTGCCTGGGATTAAAGGAATGCACCACCTGGCCAGGCTGGCGAGATAATTTTTAACCCTTTGAACACCATGATGATCCCTGTTAGAATACAATGTGTGTGTGTGTCCATCCCCCCCCCCACACACACACACTCCCCTCCATTCTTTGTTTTGTATTTTGAGACAGGGCCTCACACTCACAGCTGTTCTACCTCAGCCTCTCATGTGCTAGAATTACAGTCATGAGCTGCAGTCCCTGGCTAGAAATACAGTGATTTTTCCATTTTTCTTTAAATCTAAGTTCTGCCCACATGCTGCATGAGGTGTGGTAAGAGCACAGATTTAGAATTTAAGCATCTGAAGTCCTTTGCATGATGGGAGGTGGAGTCCACAGCACTTCCCTGGCAGAAAGGTAACATATGCTTGTTTTCTAAGAACTCACCAGCTACACCTGGCCCCCTTCCAGCCCCGTACTAGGAAATAATTATGTAATGGTTTTTAATTCAGTCCCTTTCAGGTGAACTCCAGGAGTGTGAGTGTGTGTGTGTGTGTGTGTTTAAAATTACCATTAAAATTTTATTTGTGTGCAGGAGGTGTGCACATCAAAGCCTCTTGCCACTGAAAACAGAAAGAATGTCAGACACTTGCACCACTTCTCTGTGGCTTTCCGTGGTTGGCTGGGAAAGTGAATCCAGACTGTAGAGAAGATTGAAATACTGCTAATGTAAGAAAACATTGCTGAAGGAATAGAAGTGAATAGTGCTTCAATTTGGAAGATTACTGAGACAGAAACAGCAACTATTTGAGGCCTGTGAACACAAGTTTCGGACAAGATAAGAGGGATTTAAGCCGGGCGTGGTGGCGCACGCCTTTAATCCCAGCACTCTGGAGGCAGAGGTAGGAGGATCACCGTGAGTTCAAGGCCACCCTGAGACTACAGAGTGAATTCCAGGTCAGCCTGGGCTAGAGCGAGACCCTACTCGAAAAACCAAAAAAAAAAAAAGGGGGGGGGATTTGTTTATGGCTTAAGGGGCTTATCTGGGGGGAAAAAGTTAAAATTCAAAGAATGGTTTCTATCACATGCAGATCACTTTCCCAGTATCTTTCCCTCCCCACTAGGGTCTCACTCTAGCCTTGGCTAACAGATCCTCCTTTCTCTGCCTCCCAAATGCTGGGATTAAAGCTGTGCTCCACCAGGCCCAGCATTCAAACTATTTTATAAAGTGAAAACATCCTGAATCAAACCATAAATCTGGAACTGTCTATGTAAATCACCTGACACATAAAAATAGCTCCTCTGGGCTGGGCGTGGTGGCACACGCCTTTAATCCCAGCACTCAGGAGGCAGAGGTGAGAGAATCACCATGAGTTCAAGGCCACCCTGAGACTACATAGTAAATTCTAGGTCAGCCTCGACTTGAGACCCTACCTCAAGGGTAAGGTCTCACTCTAGCTCAGGCTGACCTGGAATTCACTATGTAGTCTCAGGGTGGTCTCAAACTCATGGCAATCCTACCTCTGCCTCCAGAGTGCTGGGATAAAAGGCTTGAATTCTTTTTTTTTTTTTTTTTTTAATTATTTATTTTCAAGGTGGAAGAGAATGGTTATGCCAGGGCCTCTTGCTGCTGTAAACAAACTCCAGATGCTTGCACCATTTTGTGCATCTGGCTTTATGTGAATCAAACCTGGGAATCAAACCCTGGTTTTAGGCTTTACAAGCAAGTACCTTTAACTGCCGAGCCAGCTCCCCACCCTGAGACAGGGTCTTACAAATGAGTCTGGCCCATGAACTTTGGGCTCTCTTGGCTTTGCCTTCCATTGTCCCAGACATTCTGAGATCACAGTCGTGTGTGGCACTTAATGTCTAACTGGCTTTATGTGGATACTGGGAAATTGAGCCCAGGACAATAGGCTTTTTAAGCAAACACCTTTAACTATGGAGCAAGCTCCCCAGCTCCCAACAGTTTTAATATTTAAAATAAAGATGCATCCTCAATTAAAAAAAAAGATTCACTCCCCTGAAGCCACTCGCTCTGCCTCCCCCCAGTGTGGAAAGGCTCTGAATGAAGAGGTCTTGGGGACCACCTTGGACTTAGGACAGAACCCACATAAAGCCATATACACAAAGTGACGCATGCATGTGGAGTTCATTTGCAGCTACAAGAGGCCATGGCACACCCATTATCTCTCAATTATCTAAGTATTTATTTGAAAGCAGAGAGAGCAAGAAAAAGAGAGAAGATCACTGTGAGTTCAAGGCCAGCCAGGGACTACAGAGTGAGTTGCAACTTGTCAGCCTGAGCTAGAAATCTTACCTCCTAAAAACAACAACAAAACCAGTCAGCTGGAGTCATGGATGGGTCCATCTAGCCTTCCAGGCAGGGTGTCCTCCCCTCAGATGAGGCTTCTGATTAGCATTTCCCACCAGGAATATATACCAGGGAAAAACAACAGTGACTCAAGCCTTGAGATTTCGGCTGGGGTTGGGGCACCAGACAACCTGGGTTTACTTTCAGCTGTTCTCAAGGGCACAATGTCGCCTGGGGTGGGGGCAGAGGACTTTCTAGGAGTTAGCTCTCAACAAGCTGGAACAGCACATGACCATCTACCAGTATGACTTATATTACATTGTATGACTGCAATGAGGGGAGTGATTGGGTTAGTTTCCTATTGCTTTTGTATAAAAAAAAAAAAAACACCACAAACCTATGATTTTACACTTCTGGAGGTCAGAAGCCCAAGATGGGTCTCTGTGAGCTATTTTCAAGGTATTGGCATCTTCTCTGACTGACCTTCGCCTCTTTCTCCTCTCTCACTGGTAAGGACCTTTGGATCACATTTTCCAACCCTATAACCTAGGATAATCTCACTGGCTCCAGGTCAGATTATTAGCAATCTTAATCTCCCTTGCATTGTAAGGTAACGTATTTATAGTTTTCCAGGATTAGGGCATGAGCATCAGGAGGCGATCATTCTGCCTACTGCAGGTGGGATGAGAAGGGTGAGGGGCATAGTACTGTGCCAGCCATTTCCAACACCAATCTTAAAACCAAACCTGGATTCCAGGTCATTCTGAAGGTGTACTTGTTGAGCAAGAATAGGAAGTTGGTGCTGGAGAGATGGTTCAGTGATAAAGGCACTTGCCTACAAAGCCTAAGGACCCAGGTTCAATTCCCCAGTGCTACATAAAGCCAGACACACAAAGTGGTGAATACATCTGGAGATTGCAGCGGCTAGAAACCCTGGTGCACCCATTCTCTTTCTCTTTTCTCTGTACTTGAAAATAAATAAATATAAAATTTAAAAAGAATAGGAAGCTGGGAATGTAATAAACCTATAATCCCAACACTCAGAAAAGAAGCATTGGTAGAAGGATTGCTGTAAATTGGAGGCCAGCCTGGGACTATAGAGTTCCACATCAGCCTGGGCTAGAGTGAAACCCTACCTTGAAAACAATTACAACAAACAAGATGACTTTAGAAGGATCTTGAGGAACTTTGTTTTTTCAGAGCCATGCTAGATAGACCAGTTGGCCTCAAATTCCTGCTCCTCTACAAGTGCCTGAGTTATAGGTGTGTGTGCACCACCGTGCCCTGCATTTAGTGGCTGATCAGTCTATAATTGGTGACTATGCAGGAAGACATAGGTGGGTCTCCGTCCATCCTCTTGCAATCAGCTACACACATGCTAGGAGCAGCCTGACCAAAGACACGGCCACGCTCCATGGCAGGTTTCCACTCTTTCACTTTTTTTTTTTTTGGGTCTTTTTTGGGGGCTGGGGGTGTTCAAGATAGTGTCTCGCTCTAGTCCAGGCTGACCTAGAATTCACTATGTAGTCTCAGGCTGGCCTCAAACTCACTCTGATCCTCCTACCTCTGCCTCCCGAGTGCTGGGATTAAAGATATGTGCCACCACACCTGGCCCTCTTTTTTCTTTTCGTTTTTCTTCTTTCCTTTCCTTTCCTTTTCTTTTTCCTCTCCTCTCCTTTCCTCCCCTCCCCTCTCTTCTGACAGACTCTCACATTGTAGCCCAGGTCTGGAATTCATGATGCAGCACAGGCTGGCTATGAACTTTCGGCAATCCTTCTGATTCAATCTCCTAAATGATGGGATTTCAAGAGTGTATCACCATACCTGACTTTTATTTATTAATTTTTTAAGTAGGGTCTCGCTCTAGCCCAGGCTGACCTGGAATTCACTATGTAGTCTCAGGAGGCCTTGAACTCATGGTGATTCTCCTACCTCTGCCTCCCGAGTGCTGGGTTTAAAGGCGTGCACCACCACGTCTGGCTACTATTTAAATGTTTTAATATTTATTTCTTATTTATTTGAGAGAGAAAGAAAGAAGTTATGGTTGTGCCAGGGTTCCTTGCTGCTGCAAATGGACTGCAGATGCATGCCTCACTTTGTGCAACTGGCTTTACATGGGTACTGGAGAGTTGAAGCAAGTGCCTTTAACTGCTGAATCGTCTCCCCAGCCCATCTTCTCTCTCTTAAAATTATTTCAAGTGATTTTATTGCAGGAGTACACAGACAGATTTATGCCACTAGGGCAGAGGCTGTGGATGACCTCTATTTCCACTTGGGGGAAGGACTGGCTTGGCATTAGTAAGGAGCCAATCAGTGAATTCGGCTGTCAGATCAGACAGAATTTAGCATCCTTATCTTTCATGTTTCTCTCAAGATGTTTGCAGATAGCAACTGCTTTCTTTCTTCTTTTTTCCTCCTTTCTCTTCTTTCTTCCTTCCTTTCTTTCTAAGGTAGGATTTCACTCTATCCCAGGCTGCCCTGGAGCTCACTCTGTAGCCCAAGCTATCTCTGCCTCCCCAGTGCTGGGATTAAAGGTGTGCATCATCATGCCAGGCCAGCAACTTCTTTCTTTCTCTTTTTCTTTCTTTCAAATTATTTATGACAGGCAGAGAGAGAGAGAGAGAGAGAGAGAATGAGAATGGATATACCAGGGCCTCTAGCCACTGCAAAAGAACTCCATATGCATGCACCACCTGGTATATCTGGCTTTAAGTGGATATTGGGAACTTGAACCCAGGTCCTTAGGCTTTACAGGCAAGCATCTTAACTGCTGAGCCATCTCCAGTTCTGCTTTCTTAATTCGATGGTAGAGGTCCTCAGGAAGATCAGGAGTGAGTCCTTTGGATTGCAGGATTCACAAAACCCACTGTGCAACACCATGTGAGTCCCTTGGGATTACACTGATTTGTTAGGGGGTCAGGACTTTCTCGGCTGGTTTGTGAATCTCCTCTCATGTTGTCTGATATCAATTTCAGCCACGTGGAGACACAGCTGTGACAGCCCCTTCCCTGGAGCATGCTTGTGACCCATGGCCTTTATTTTTTCTTATTTAACGCGCGTGGGGGGGGTTAAGCCATGCCACACACGTGGAGATCAGAGGCTGTATCTGTGCTCTGCCTTCTTTAAGACATTGCTGCTGCAAACGAGTCTGGCCAGAGCTTTCGATTCTTCTGGCTCTGCCTCCCATCATCTTGATGCACTGGGATCAGACTCATGGGCTACTTTGCATCCAGCTTTACACCGTTCAGCCTAATTGAACCTGGGCCTGCAGCCTTTCAAGAAAGCGCCTTTAACTACTGAGCCATCTCCCCAGCTCCCACTTATACAGTTTTCATACTATGTATCTTTGTCTGTTTCCTGATTGTTACAGTTCTACCTGGCTAACTTGGGAATTGTTCTGTCCAAACCCAGGGTCTTCCTGCATGCCAGGCAGAAAGTTATACCACTAAGCTGCACCCCCAGCCCTAGCTGCTTGCTCTTGAAGAGTACCCCCCAAACCCTGTCATCCACCCCATTTCTTTGAGGTTCAAGTCTCTCATACCTCTAAGTGCCCTACATGGATGCCTCCTTCCCCTCCTCAGGGCTATTCTAGATTCCCCAAACACTTTTTCAGTGTCTCCACCATGGCTACTAAAATAGCTCATCCTCGGGGATCCCCCACGTGGCTAGCAAGGGCTTGAGACAGTGACTACAGTTCCCACCATGCTCCAATGATGAGTACAGAGATCTTGGGGGCAGGTGGGGTGGGGCTGAGGTTAGGTGAGGCTTTTCAGAGGATATGATTCTCAGCCAAGGGGTTGGGGGTTGGGATTTTTGGTTGATAGACTTCGAGGCTACCAATGAACAAGTTTGGGGATCTCCAACTCTTCCATAGTGATTGGAACAGATTAGGAGGTGGGAGGAGGCAAAAGTGAGGTTTAGCTGTCCTTAATCCCCAGTACTCAGGAGACTGAGGTAGGAGGATTTCTGTGACTTTGAGGGCCAGCCAGGGAGCCTGGGCTTGAGTGAGACCCTATGTCAAAAAAAAAAAAGCAAAAGTAAAAGTAAAAATATTTTGAGTCTGGAGGTACACACCTGGAATTCCAGAAGAGGGGAGAGACTAGAGGGTTATAGGTTCAAAGTTGGGGCTGGGGAGATGGATCAGTGATTAAGAGCACTTGCTCCCAAAGCCTGACAGCCCGGTACCCATATACCTACGTAAAGCCAGAGGCACAAAGTGGTGCTTATGTCTGGGGTTCTTTTACAGTGTCAAGAGTCCCTGGTGTGCCCATTCTTTATGTCTCTCTCTTTCTCCTGTTTGCGGATTAAAAAAAAAAAAAGTTCAAGGTCATAGTTTGAGACCAGCCTGGGCTACATGAGATCCTGTCTCATCCAACAACAAAAAACAAAAGCAAACCATAAAAGTTTTCACTCTGAACCTCAGGGCATTTGGAGCAGGTGTGGAGAGCAGTGCCCAGATTCCCAAATGATGCTGATGTTTAGGTCTCAAGGGACCACTGAGGGCTTTACTCAGATTTGCATGCTAGGAGCTCTCTGAATTGACAGTTCTTTGGGGATGAATGAAGCTGAGGTGGCATTGGTGACAGGTGTTCTCAGCAACCCAGTGAGCCCAGCTGAGAAAATGGGAAGAAGGGTTTCCAAGGGCTTAGGAAGGCACAGTCAATGGATCTAGTGACTGGAGACATGTTGGGGGTAGGAATCAGGATGGCCTGACTGGAGCAGCCTGGGCAATGATGGTGTCTTTGCCTGGAATGGGCAACATGGGCAGAGAAACATCTAACAGCTTTGGAAATAGCTGTCAGGTCTCTACCGGTCTTCTGAAAGTTCCCACGGGTATTTCCCTGAGTAATCCAGCTACTTTCATTTCTTCTTTACCACCTTCCTAGCAGGGCAGAGACCACACCAACAGGATCCCTTTCCTCAGCCTCTTTCTCCCTCCCCCACTTCATGCTGCCCTGAAGGCAGAGGGGTGCTCTCTACCCTAGAACAAACCTCCTTCCTCCAACCCCTCTGATATAGTCTATGTTGCTCAGTCTGGCCTCAAACCATAGGTTCAAGCAATCCTCCTACCTCAGCCTTTTAAGTAGCTGGTTATACAGGTGTACACCATCATGTCTGCCTTTAGACCTGTTTTTAAACAAGTGTGTAGGTAGGGTGGGGTAGGGAGAAGCAGAGGTAACATTTCCCCTACTGTTATGAAAGCCACACTCATTTAAGGACACATGGAAATGTCCAGCCGCCTCTGGGGCTGGGAGTATAGCCCAGAGGTAAGTCACCTGCCTAGCATGTCTCCATTCCTTAGTCCTCCAAATATGGAAAACTTTTGTCAGGTCCATATCAGCCAAATCCCTGCCGTCATCTTGATGTGGTTCCTACACATAGGTCACTTTGTTTTGTTCCTTTTTTTTTTTTTTTGGTTTTTCAAGGTACGGTCTCACTCTAGTCCAGGCTGACCTGGAATTCACTATGTAGTCTCAGGGTGGCCTTGAACTCACGGCGATCCTCCTACCTCTGCCTCCTGAGTGCTGGGATTACAGGCGTGCACCACCACGCCCAGTTTTGTTCCTTTAATAGCTGTAATCACACTGGCAAAAAGGAACTGAACAGGTGATAGAAATAACAAGGCAGCTTGAGGAAGCAGCAGTAAGATACACCCAGCCAGAGGCAAGGACTTGGACAGTGTTGGGGAAAGATGCATTGTAGAATCTTCATGGAGAGCATTTGACATGATTCATAGAAGCCTGACATGCACGGCCTTGACCTGAGTTCTAATTAGAATTATCCTCTGCATAGAGCTCAGGTAATGGCTCTGCAGTTAAAGGTTGATTCCCTTGCCAGCCAATGGACATTAATTTACAACTGCAAGAGACCCTGGCACACTCATATATAATGCAATTAAATAAACACTGATTTTTTTTGCGGTAGGGGTATCACTCTAGTCCAAGCTGACCTGGAGTTCACTCTAGTCCCAAGATGGCCTACCTCACAGTAACCCACCTACCTCTGTCTCCCAAGGGTTGAGATCAAAGGCATGCACCACCATGCCCAGCTTATTCTGGTGTTCTTGGCAAAAGTATTACTGTCTGGCTAACAGTGTGTTCAACAATCAGTCACAACTCTGCACTCCATGAGAAAACATCGGGGTAGGTTTTTCTATGCCTTATCCTGTTGAAACCAGGAAGTGGAAGGGGAACTGGCTGGCCTTCAGAGAATGATGATGGTTCTAGGTGATGGGAAGTACCAGTCCCGGATGTCTGAGAGCCAACTGCATAGAGACAATCCTGAGGTAGGGCTAATGTGAGCGCTCCCAGGACACAGAGGGCCTCCATCTCTCCCTGTGCTTCCTCAGGGTGCAGTAGGAAGACACTGTGTTCACAGGCTAAGGCCAGGGTTCCAGCTCCAGAGGGTTTCACTACCTAAGCCTCAGTTTCTTTTATTTATTTTGAGGTAGGGTCCCGCTCTAGCCCAGACTGCCCTGGAATTCATAGGGATCCTTCTATCCCTGCCTCCCAAATGCTGGGATTAGAGGCACTAAGCCTGGGTCAATAAAAATATTTTAAAAAGAAAAAGAAACTAAATCCAGGTGTGATGGGTGATCAACTTTAATCCCAGCACTTGGGAGGTAGAGGTAGGAGGATCGCTATGAATTTGAGGCCAGCCTGAGACTACACAGTGAATTAGTTCCAGGTCAGCCTGGGCTAGAGTGAGACCCTACCTCGAAAAACAAAACAAAACAAAAAAATTATTTGCAAGGAGAAAGACAGCAAGTGAGCACCAGAGCCTTCTGCTTCTCCACTCAAATGAACTCTAGACACATAGGCCGCTTTGTGCCTCTGGCTTTACAAGGGTACTGGGGATTCAAGCCAGTACTTGACAAGTGTCTCTAACCATTTAGCAACTTCCCCAGTCCTGTTTCTTCTGTGAAATAAGGTTGATAACACCGGTCTCAGGCTGTCCCTAAGGTGAATAAACAAGCCTCCCATTTGGTTTTATTGTGTTGTTACCATGGCTGGCCTTTGGCCATGCTGTCACAGGGAATCTTTGGAAGGGATCTGACATTACCCTTGACCCTGTGTCCAGCTGCCTATCTTTGACAACTCTGCTCCCTGGAACAGTCTTCACTCGGGTGTGTGCCCGTTAGGCCCCCACTGTGGTGGTCGGCTCTGTCCTTGGGTATAGGGCAACTTTTCTAGAGTAAGCTCCTTGAGGGTTGCAGGTCACGCTGGCTTGAACACAGTTGTCCCATATGCCAGTCCTCAAGGTAGATGAACACTTCAACTCACAACCCTTGAAATTAGTACCCTGAGCCGGGCGTGGTGGCGCACGTCTTTAATCCCAGCACTCAGGAGGCAGAGGTAGGAGGATCACCGTGAGTTCAAGGCCACCCTGAGACTACATAGTGAATTCCAGGTCAGTCTGGACTAGAGCGAGACCCTACCTCGAAAAACCAAAAAAAAAAAAAAAAAAAAAGTAAGAAAGAAATTAGTACCCTGGGAACGTTTGTGGAATATTTATCAGTTATGGGACATTTTGGTCAACATTGAGAGGCATGCTGCACGCACTGCCTTTGTCCTTGGCTCTCTACAGCCACTTGAGCGGCACGGCCTGGCCTCCATCCCACACAGGCTCTCATGAATCCAGTCCTGTTGTACCTGCCGTCGCCTTGTCTGGAGGACTTGTCCACTCCCTGCTCTCCAGGCAAATTCCTTCCTCCAAGATTCTGGTCAAATGGTCGCTTTCTGAAACCACCCCTTTTCCTCTTTGCAAAGTTAACCTTCCTTCTCTGTACACACTCATTCAACTAATTTACAACTTTTTTTAAAAAATATTTTATTTATTTATTTGAGAGAGAGAGAGAGAGAGAATATGGGCGCACCAGGGCCTCCAAGCCACTGTGAATGAACTCCAGACACATGCGCCCTCTTGTGCATCTGGCTGTATATGGGCACTGGGGAATCGAACTCTGGTCTTTCTGCATTGCAGGCAAATGCCTTAATAGCTAAGCCATCTCTTCAGCCCTACAACTTTTTTTTTTTTTTTGCCCAATGCTGAGAAAGGAACCTAGGGCCCCTCAAGTGCTAGGAAAGCACTTGAGTGATCTACAGCCCCCACGCTCCATCAGCTCCGAAATCACCAGAGGAGAGAAGGTGACAAGTTGCGTCTTGATTTTGTTGAGTCCTGAGGGAGCACCAAGGGAAAATGGATGAAGGTTGAAAGGTGTGGTGGTTTGATTCAGGTGTCCCCCATAGACTTGATGTGTTCCAAATGCTTAATTCCCCAGCTGATGGGCAATTTTGGAAAATTCAGCTACTTTCTTTTTCTTTTTTTTTTCTTTTTCAAGGTAGGGTCTCCTTCTAGTCCAGGCTGACCTGGAATTCACTATGTAGTCTCAGGGTGGCCTTGAAATCATGGTGATCCTCCTACCTCTGTGCACCACCATGCCTGGCCTCTTCAGCTACTTTCATTTCTTTTTTTTTTTTTTTTT
>PVHP010040546.1:0-15809 GCA_004024765.1 Zapus hudsonius | reverse complement strand
AAAAAAAAAAAATCCTACATGGATTCTTTAAAGAGGAAAACAAGCCCCAATTCATACAAAATTCCTTCAATGCAAGATTATACACTGGGATCCCTTCAAGCACAAGTGCAAAACCACTTTTAATGAAATGTTAGATCAAATCCATTAATGTATTAAAAATGAAACATGTGATAGCCAGGAAGATATCCCAGGAATACAGGCTCATTTGATATTTAGGAGCTGAAAGACTCCAAGAAATAGCAGACAAAACTATTTGGAACTACTTCTCACTAAGTGTCCTAATTTATATATTAATGATTCTGGCAGCCCCTAGCCTGAGCATATCTGCCTCCTTTAGCCCATTTTAGAGCCTACAGCTAACATTAGCGATTTCCTAGTGACTCAATGGCTTATCAGAGCTGAATTCAAACTATATAAAATAATTCTCAAGAATTAGGAGTACGAAGAGCTTTCTCCTTAAAATAAGAAATTTTAAATAATCAAAGTGAACTCATACAAAAATCAAATATACACTTTATTACAGAATGCCTCAGCTATCTATAAAAGCAGCAGCTATGTGCTCCTGCTCAGGGAAACAGCAAATAGCACACAGAGAAGGGCCAAAAGGGAAGACAACACAGTAAATCTAGAA
Source organism: Zapus hudsonius (assembly GCA_004024765.1). Taxonomy (NCBI): domain Eukaryota; kingdom Metazoa; phylum Chordata; class Mammalia; order Rodentia; family Dipodidae; genus Zapus; species Zapus hudsonius. Next base: position 15,178 of record PVHP010040546.1, on the reverse strand, counting down.
CATTCTATCAGCTCTGCTACACACTACTAGCACAGCAAGCTTATCCTCTCTAAACTTAGCACCCTATAAAATGAAGACACAAAACCTCAAAGATCATATTTCTAGTTTCTGTTCTTCCTTCCCATTTAAAGGTAGTGGTAGCCTCAAGATGAAGAGATGATTATGAAAGTATTAAATATCTCATCTTGAGAGAGGAGAAAGCACCAGCTCATCTTGTTTTTTGGGATTCAGTAATCTGTTAACAGTTCTCTTCTTTATTACCTGTTACAAATACAGCTGATAGGCGGAAATGGAATATGGGTTTAAAGAATAACTCCATCTTCATATCAGTGTATTGGAAACAAGAGTAAGAAATAAATACTGTTTTTCTTCAAGTTCAAAATAAGGGTATCTGTTGGTTAAGGAATACTCTGATAAAGTCAAAGTAGTTTATTATTTCAAATTTCAAGTAGCTTTTAGCAAGTTACCACTGAGAGAAAAATTCCCATGGTACAGGTCAATATGTAAACATGTTTCCAATTTCCTTAAAGCCCTACTCTTTCTTCCTCAGCATCCAACTACACAAATAAACATAGAGCAGCTCACACCACTAGACCATCCTGTAAAACACATAGGCTAATAATGCTACCACAAATACAAGGTTTCTGTGTTTCCTAAGATAACTCATGTAAATATGCTCTAGTTTTTGTGTGCATGTGCACGCATGTGGACCTGTATGTGAGGACAGAGGACAACTTCGAGGTTTCTGTACTCCATCTTCTTTGAGACAGTCTTGCCACTGCAAAAGTGTCAGATTAGCTGCCTGTGAACTCTGAATTCTGGCTTCCCTTCCATATCAAAGGGAGGGATCCCTCCTTCACTCCCTCCCTTCCTTTAAACACTGAGCCATCTCCCCAGCTCCCTCCTTATTTTATTTTATTTATTGTATTTATTTTATTTTTATTCTATTCTATTCTATTCTAATAAAGAACAGGCATCAGAATGTTATTGACGCACAATACTAGGGAAAGCCAAAAGCAGCTGGGCCAACAGAAGCCGGACTGACCTTCTGGCTCACTTTCTGAACCGGAGAGACTGCCGTAGCTGCTCATGAGCGAACACAGGGCTGGCGTCACTTCCTTTGGCACGATAGCCTGCTGTGGCTTCTCCTCCTTATCCGACTCTAAGAGAAGAAAATAACCAAGATTAAAACACTGTCATCTGAAATATACCACCATTAGAAAGAAAGCCGATTTCCATGTCCATCTGTAAGGGAAAATAAAGCAATTTCTGATCATTTCCTTAGCCTTCTCAAAAAACCAAAAAAAAAAAAAAGAATTCTAGGAAACATGAAGAATTTCTGCTTGGCTTAAAAAAAAAATCTCAAGTAAGAAGTTATTTCCTTCAGGGAGAGAGAGGGACAAATTGTTATTATACACATCTCAGCTAACTTAACAAGCTTCACGGGTTATGAAATTAGGGCCTTTACTAAATTAACTTAGTTACCTACTCTTCGCAGCTCATTTATAGGCAACGAGAAAGCAAAGCAGTATTTAGCTGTACTGGATCAGGGTCCTTAACTATGAAAATCAGACAAAGGGAGAAATAAAGTATAAAAGCGGTCACCCTTTTTGTTTTTTGTAAGGTAGATTTTCAGGACCTGAACAATATTCAAACCAGTCGATGGACTTGGTCCAAGAGTTTTGCTGAAATGAAAGCAGCCTCAAACTTCTAAGAACTTAAGTCAACAAGCCAGCCGTGAGAATTTAGCAAGTCCTAAGGAACCTGCCAGAGGAAGTGTTTGATCAGAACCCAGCAAGTCTAGCTGCAGCCCCAGGACACATCACCTATTACACTTACTTTTGGCAGCTCTCAAGACATTAACTCTATACAAGACAACCCGCAAAAATAAAGCTTGACTGAAGACAAAGAGTAACCTATCTATTTAATGAACCAATGCAACCCACAACCAATATGAGATGTTTCCATACTGAGCAGTTAATGGCCACCAACCCAGTGTAGGGAAACCAAAATGTCACTAGGAAATGAAAGTATCCCTTTATGTGAATGCTGGCCCCGCCTGTGGGATGAGCACATATCTTCCACCAAACACTCTACAAGCACCACACCTACCAAGAAGCTAAGCAGTATGTTAACAAAGTCTGAAAACGCTCCTTGTCAATTTTAGGCTAGATTATTACCTACCTCTTTACTTGAACTAATAAAAGGAAAAGAAAATATGCAATTTATATTTCAAATTATAAGGGAACTAAGCAGAAATCTACCATAAAGTTAGTATGCAATATCTCCTACAGAGACTAAAAAGTATAAGAACTAAATGTTATATTTTATATAAATTTTTACAAAAATAATTTTTACTCATGAGAGAGAGAGAGAGAGAGAGAGAGAGAGAGAGAGAGAGAGAGAGAGAGAAAGAGGCCATTTTTTCCCTGCCATCACACTGCTTTCCCTCGAGTATATAAGCCAAAATGAACTATATCCTCCTGTAAAATGCTTCTGGTTGGATCTCTGTCTCAGCAGGGAGAAAATGGCCAGAACAATTAGCCTGAGTCCATAAACTTTGGAAATACCAGGAGGAGATAATCCTTTCCCAGAAACATCATGAACATCACAGGTCCATGACATCAATATAACTCACTACTAATGATATTTACCCTGACTATTGGGTTGTCTGCCCAGTTTCTACATTTTTAAAGTTATAGTTTTTATCTTTTTTTTTTTTAACTAAAGGAGACTTCTTTTTTTAAAAAAAAAATATTTTATTTATTTGCAAGCAGGGATACAGAGAAAGAATGAATATATGGGCGTACCAGGGCCTTTCAGTCATTGCAAACAAACTAGGTGCACACACCACTTTGTGCATCTGGCTTTACCTGGGTACTGGGGAGTCAAATGTGGGTCCTTAAGCTTTACAGGAAGTGCCTTAACCACTGAGCCGTTTCTGTAGCTCTAATTTTTAATCTTTCATTGGTTAATTCCTTGAAATGAATTACCAGTCCACACTTACACTGAATCCCCAACTCAAGTAAGAAATATCAAAGAACTTAAGACATATATTAAAACCATTACAGTAATTAACATATGTCTGAGGAAGAGATATTTTGATGCTTTGTAATGCTGGTTTGCCTTAAGGCTTCACCAATCATTTTGCCATATAGTAGTAAGTAGATCTTGCCTAAAACAATTACTACTAGGGTTTTCTAATGGTGACTTTCTATTTCTCTAATTGTTCCTTTATGTAAGCACTGGAATTCTTCTATAAGGAGACCTGTCCTTTACCCTCCCATTTATTTATTCTAACACTTATTTCAATTTGCATGGACTCAGAGATACTTTTGGGAATGATAGTTAAAATTTATTATCATTTATTTTGTTGCTCAAACTGATCCAACTTTGGTGAATGAGAATTCTTTATGATACCCTTCTGAATGTGTCATGGCTTATCCTGTACTGTCTTAGTCTATTGAAGAGAGGGTCTCCCTAGGGAGCCCAGGGACTCAGCCTGAGTGTTGGGATTACAAGCATGTGCCACCACGTCAATCATTGTATTTTTTGAGAACTTTCTGGCACTAGGATAATCTCTAGATGCTCTGGGGGTTATCTTGTATTTTTTTTTTTCTGCCCAAAACCAAATGATGTCTCTAGAAGGCCCTGGGATGGTATAGGAGGGTCTCTCCAAAAGGTAATTAGGAGTCAATACAGGCAAACAACTCTTCCCCTTTCTGTCACATATTTAAGGAATTCAGCCCAAGCAGTATCACTTTGAAAAGGGCTATTAACCTTTTGGCACTATCAAAACACCTTCCACAGCCAGGTACAGTGGTGCATGCCTAAGATCCTTCATTCAGGAGACTGAGCAGGAGGAGCGTAAGCTCAGTCACCTTAGATTACAAAGGACAGCAGTCATTTTTTTATGTGTAAGCAAAGTCAACTTGTCCTGTAGTCCTAGAGGAACACAAGGATAAATCATAAACATACAAAGATACTTCTCCATTCTGAGGAGGACTATCACTACACACTATATTAAATTAGTATCGTTTGCCCCAAAAGATCATGCCGATGATACTGGTGCTAAAGTGGACTATCCTCGTTTGTGGCAATAATACTGGTTTCAAACAAATTACAACACATTTAGGGTGGGAAGCCATTCGATCAGGCAAATCTGCACCTATACCAATTCAAAGAAATCTTGAGAAAATTTCCATTATACCATACTTTGAAAATTCTCTAATAATCTTTCTCCCAGAGGCTGCCTACTCTATGTACCCATTCCCACGACTCAAATAAAACACATTTTTATGTATTTGTGATTAAATTTTCCACAAACGAGGATCGTCCACTTTAGCAGTTGAGCATACAGTTGCACACACGTACACGCACGTACACGTACACGTACACACACACACACACACACACGAAAGCATGCACACATCCCATCTTCCTATTCAGCTCACCAGAATCGCTGTTTATCAAAGCACCAAGAGGATCTCCATTTGTCTCAGGTGGAACTTCTGGCTTCAAATCACAGAACTGTGGAACACCACCACTTTTTCGTTTGTGGTGTTTACTGGGACTTCTGATCTTTGCCATCTGTGAATGTCTGGACATGCCCTTCATCTTTCTGGAGTAAGAAAAATGCATTTTTTATAAACGAATACATTAAAAGGACCAAAATTTAAAAATTTCAATCACTACCAGACAAGAGAAGTCTATAGTAGAACTTTAAAGGCTTTTAAAAAAATTTTATTTGAGAGAGACAGAAAGACTATGGCACGCCAATGGCTCCTGCCACTGCAAACAAACTCCAGACAAATGTGCTACTTTGTGCGTCTGGTGTTATATGGGTATTAGGGAATTGGACAAGAGGCCATCCAGCTTTGCAAGCAAGCACCTTAAACCACTGGCTATCTCTCCCTATAGTAGAACTTTAAAGGGAGGGACAGCACCCCACAATTCCTCATTCTCAGCTGCACATTCCACCCCATGCTTTTGCCCTCTGAAGTGGGCTTTGTTGCGCAGCTTTAGCAGAGAGACCTAACTGGCAGCATTTCATCCACATACTATACATAAAGCATAAAGCTGACTCATTCTTAAGGAGCTTTAAGGCTTTAGAGGCATTCACAAATATGTGCTGTCTTCAGCATTATGAAAGGAAGTCTTAGAGGCAGAAGGAAAATGGTATCTGATGGAACTACACAAAAGAATGAAGGCCAAAACAGTAACTGTTTAGGTATCTTAGCCATTAGTCAACTAACCCCCAGCTGTGACTGAGTCGTATCAATATTAGCAGATGTGTCTGAAGCCAAATGTCTGAGCAATTACTTATTGCTGCATGAAAGAGATACAGACACCCATTAAGATCAGAAAGGCAATCCAAAGATTGAGATGTATCTGTAACCCATAACTCTACTCAAAGAAAAATGTGAATCAAAATAAGTAATTCCTACAAATCAAGAAATGCAACCCCCACTACTAGTCAAATGGATTTGAAATGGGACCTAGAAATAGAGTCCACAAGGCAAGGCATCGTCAGTCAGAAGGGGAATGACATGAAGGAAAGGTGTAGCATTGCAAGCATTGAGCAAACCAGAAAGTCAGATACAAACGAGCAGAGGTGCAAACTGTCCTATGACTTTAGCAAACTAGCCATATCTTTAAGTGATGTATACATGGATACCCTATAACTCAACATGTTGTGTTAATTTCACTAAAGACATGCAAAAGAATGTTCACAGCAATTTTATTCATATTAGCCCAAGCTGGAAACAACCCAAATTCTATCAATAGAATATATATATATGTGTTCTCACAATTGAGTTCTATACAACACAGTAAGAATGAATCAATTTACAACTACACATAACATGGACAATGGGCAAAAATAATTTTGAGTCATAGAAACTACACATCCAAGAATAAATACTGTACAAGAACAGGCATGATAAATCTATGATCATGAAAAGCAGAACAGGAGCTGGCTATGGTGATGCACACTCTTAAGTCCATCTCTTGGGAGACTGAATTCAGTAGGACTGCCATGAATTCAAGGCCAGCCTGGCCTGCAGACTGAATACCAGACCATGCCTCAAATAGAGAGAGCCAGAAAAGGGGTTGATTACCTTTTTGAGGAGGCACCTAACAGGAAAAAAACTTGAATATTCTGGACACTAATATGTGTGGAGATTACATGAGTGTGTATGTGTCGAGATAATAATTTCACCATAGAGTTCACATTAAAAGAGAGAGAAATTGGAAGAAATAAAAGATTCAGTAGGGGGTATTCAGAAAAGGGGGTGATGGGAGGGGATTATGATCATGTATATTGTTTATATGTATGGAGGTTGCCAAATATTTAAAATCAGTAAAAAGTAAATAAAATGGAAAAATTGTGCACAAAACAATGAAAAGTGTAGGGGGAAAAGAGAGTCCCATCCATTGCTGACAGAGTTAACTTGTCTGGCATCTATGATAGATAATATTTGACAGATAGCTATCAATATTACAAACACACATATCTTTTGACTCAGCAAACCCATTTCCAGGAACCTATCCTCAGAAATACTTGTGTAAGATGCATTATGTACAAGAGCAATAATGGTACCTTTTTATAAGTAAGCAATTGGTTAATAAATACCAGTAGGAAACTGGGTAAAACAAAGATACTATGGGACCTCCTGAAAGAATAGAGTTTGTTGTATTTTACAATACGGGACTGGCCCCAAGGAAAATCAGCAATGTCTGCAAAAGCAAAGTGCAAAATAGAGCATGACTTGGGCCTCGGAGGTGCCGTGGTCGTGACGCTCCACAGGATGGTTGCCCTGAGGCCGTGGGTCCATTTAGAGTGCACCACATCGAGGCTGCTCCCACCAACTCCACAGTTGATGGGTTCAAGGCACATCTCATCTTTAAGGAGGTCGAGAAGAAGCTTGAGGAGGAAGGTGGAAAGTTTGTGAAGAAAATTGGTGGTTTTTTTTGCCTTCAAAGTGAAGGATGGCCTTTGGGGTACGGAACGAATGGCAGAGGATCCACGCTTTGATGATTGTAAAAATTTCAGTCGGCCTTCTTTCAAGGTAAACAAAGTCACGGGTAACATGGGCCTGGCTATGAAGTTAGAGTCTTTAGCTGCAGCCGGGCAAAGCTAAGCTGTGAGGAACTCCCTTTGGCAATTTTGGAAAACCAAGAGGGGATGTATCACTATGTAAATCTCCAAATGTTTCATTGCCAGAACTTAGACTGAAGCTATGTGTTGGCAAATAGCATGAGATAAGATTGGTTGTTAAATGGGTGTAATCAATCGTGATTTTCCGAAGTTCTGGGTGCATAGGGTCTGATGCTGTACTACTACTGCTCTATGGGCTTGAATAGAACTGTGCATGACATATTAGTAGCAATTATAGCTTGGGATAAATTTGCGTTTCAGAATAAAACGAGGAGCTTCGAAATCTAAAGACTGTAAACAAAGCTCTTGTTTTGCCTAGATGTGTTTCTAAGTATTGCTCTGTTGAAGATCTGGCCTAAGAGCTTTCCTTAGAAACTAGGGAAGAAACAGGACCAGTAGCTGACTAGGAATCAATGTTGAGAACTTAATTACACTCATCAACTTCTTAATAGTTCTTATAATTCCATACTGAGAATTAAAAAATATCTTTAAAATTTTGCATTACATGCCTTCAGAAGTGATGTTTTTCTTCCCAAGTAAAATAAAAGAATTATGGTCAGAGCTTGGGGGGAAAATTATATAACTGAAGTAGTCCTATTTTTAAAGTGAAGTATTTTTTAAATGGGGTTTCCTTCTTGAAAATCAGGGTATTAGAGTCATAAGATGCTGTTGCTAAAAATAATTACATAAAGTTTGCTTTTATATTATAATGTGGTTAAATAGGAGGTTTCTAAATTCAGTCTTTTATTATAATTTCCCTTTTTCATATGTTTAACTATCTGCATTATCTTTCTAGTTTTTTTAGTTCTACTAGTATTACAACTTAGACACAGGATAAAAATAATACCTTTGGAAGAATATTTAATAGAAAATTAAAATAGCTCTTCTTGAAAAAGAGTGCAAAATAGTATGGACAAGTGAAGATAAATGGAATGTAAGAGGGTCTCTGGGAAGGAGGCTAGGAGACAAGACTGACGTGCTCAGTATGTATATATATTTCTAGCAATCACGCACAAGCCTTCCCAAGCAAGCTTAAGGCACTTAGCTATACTGTATTCTCTTTTCCTTTTCAAGTTTCAACTTTCATTACTTTACACTCTGTTAACAAGAACACTGAGGACACAAGGCACTTACCCATACTGTGTTGTTGACAATACTTCTCCCCTTTTTTCCTTTTCAAGTTTTAACCTCTTCTTCCTTTCAATATTGGCCAGAGTTGGGTAGTTTCTAGAAAATAATAAAGGTTAACTACAAAGGGTTTTTAGAATATAACTTTAAACAATTTAGCAACCACTAAATGTAGTAATTCTTGTTAAAATCAAATCACTACAGACTTGTCTTGAGGCAGGGTCTCACGTAGCCCCTTTGGGCTCAAGCTCACTATGTAGTCGAAGATGACCCTGAACTTCTGATCCTCCTATATCCATCCACCCATCTCCTGAGTGTGGGTACAGGTGTACTCTATGCTTGGTAATGCAGTGCTACGGTTCAAACCCAGTGCTTCTTGAGTATTAAAAAGTGAGCACTCCAACAACGTCACGCTCAGTCCCTCACGCTGTAAGCTTTTAATTGCTTCTACAATTCAAGAGGAGAAAATGTAGACTGTGAGAATGTTTCTCAAAATGTAGTTGCGGGTCCACACTTTGCAACTAGATAAGGAGCTTACGCTAGAATTTAAACTGAATGAGTTACATAACACTGTACAAACTGACCTAATCTCTCTATGTGGCATGTACCCACAATACTTATAGGTATCATTTAAGTCTAGTCAATTATTTCTGTAAATACATGGTAGGTATACTCAGTTATGAAGACAAGAGATAATTCTCAAAAACAATCTACCAGGCAGGATAAGAAGAGCATATAAACAAAATACAGTTAAGTACCCAAGAATATAAAATGTTTCCCTCGAAGAAGGGAGATTTATCAAAATGCAGAATCGGGCTGGAGAGATGGCTCAGCAGTTAAGGCACTCGGCCACAAACCCTAATAACCTGGGTTCAATTCCCCAGTATCCACATAAAAGCCAGATGTACAAAAGTAGCACAGGCACCTGGAGTTCTTTTGCAGCAGCTGGGAGGCCCAGGCCTGCTCATTCTCTGTCTATATCTCTCTGTCTCTCAGTTTGCAAAAAAATAAATAAAAATATCTAAAAAATGGAGAGATACAGAAAGAAATGATCATGAAAGACACCGTTCTTAGATGGTGTCAATAGGTAGCAAAGTGGACAAGCATCAGATGATATTCTAAGTACATCAAATAAGACAAACAAGCCAAGACCAGAGAAAATGCAAGACACCCAGGGAATCATTCTGCACCAAACACAATGTAACTATAAGGAATGGGGTAGAACACTGGGATTTGAATTCCAGGCTAGAAAGGTGATGGGAAGCCACAGAAAGTTATGAACAGGAAAGAGAGGTACAAGACTGTAAGAGTACATCTGACAGCCGTGTACAAGATGGAGTGCTTGGTTTCGTGGCACAGCTGTGTGGAAATGCAGGTCCTACCGTCTGATGATGAGGAAGAGAGAGCCTCAGAGCATGATAAACATGAGAGACAGTTCTCAGCCATCATAGTGAACTTAGGGAAACACGAATAATTGTGTTCTGTCACTGTTTCTAGAACCTCTCCACTTTCTGCTTTTAAACATGGCATTACAAAGATTAAAGCTCAGTAGTAAAGTACTTGCCCAGCATGTACAAGGTTTAACCACCAGTACCACCAAAAACTAAAAGCAAGCATCTGCATTACTAACTGGTCTAGCACAGATCATATGACATCTATGAATGAATCACACTGCAAAACAATGGAATGACACTGCAAAAAAAAAATGGAATAAATTTCAACAAGGACAGTGAAAAGCAATATATCCAGCCAAGAAAAACAACCTCTATAAATAAAAGATGATGAAGGTACAAGCTATAAATAAACAGAAGAGGAAAAGACCAAGGTCACACAAGATGGCAATCTGACAGCCAGTCAGTACCACATGGCTACACTTATAAGAAGCAAACACAATCTAAGGCTCCATGAAGTAGGCTGTTGTATTTGTGCAAGTGTAAAACCTTCCCTGACACTCAAAAGTGATCAGATATTCTCAGCAAACAGTCAGTTTGGCTGAAGGAATGCTGAGGAGAAATAAAACTTAGATGGGACTCCTAAGAGACTCATAGAGAACTAGGAGTGAAAAACAAAACTTGTGAAGAAAAATGAAAAAAATGTATTACTTGATTGTGTCATGTGACTTCAGTACACCATAAGCAGAGGTTAATTATGCCCTGCTCACTAACAAAGAATTCAAGCATTGGTCATAGCAAGTGGATTTCAGGTAAGAACTCACTAAATGAGACATGGTAACAGGGAAAGTCCTCTGGTGGAAGTCTTTTACAACAGCTTTCTCTTTCTGGCAGGTAAAAGTATAATGTTCATAAAAGTAAGGAATCTTTTCTTTCATTTGTTTTATTTTTGGGGGTAGGATCTCACTCTAGCCCAGGCTGACCTGGAATTCACTATGTAGTCTCAGGCTGGCCTCGAACTCACAGCCATCCTCCAACCTTGGCCTTCCCCATGCTAGGATTAAAGGTGTGCACCAACAAGCCTGGCAATCTTTATCTCCCTTCCAAATGTATAAAATTCCATTATTTGGTTCTGAAATTAATCAAATCCCTTTCTAAAATTTCTATTCTTATGGCCAAGGGTGTAGCTCAGTGACAGCACCTGCCTAGCATGCGAAGGCCCTAGGATTAAACTCCATCATTAAAAGATAAACTAAAACCAAACTTAAAAAACTCTACCAATGTTTATACCATTCTAATTTACCCAGAGACCAAAAACTAAAAACTAGGCAGTAAGACTGTGAAGGGTAGGACTGCTTACAATGCAAACTTCCAGACACAAAATGGCCTTGATATTCATGACTTCTCAGTGCCTGATAATACCTACACATAATGGGAGGAAAAGATAATGACAGGGAAAAAATCAGAGACTAACTGAGAGGGGGACAAAATATGGGGGAGGGTGGGGAGGGAATCATAATGGCCTATGATTATGGACGCTATCAGTAAAAACCCGGTTATGCGCACACACAGCAACATAAAAAGCCAAGAAAGATATAAGGAAAGTAAACGCTCTGGTAAAGGAGACTCTTTGGCTTCTTAAAATACACTCGAAACAAACCAACCAAAAACCTATAGGAAAACACATACAAATTATGCCTCACACTACACAATTACATACAGACATAACTTCGCACAGTGCCTTCCCCTAGAGAAGATGTAAGGAAGTTACAATGGCTGGAACAAGGGACGGCGTCAGCTTTTCTGTATTTTTGTCTGCTGAAACCATTTTTTCTCTTTGTACTTTTCTTTCCTCAAGATCCCAAGAAGAACTGGTCCTTCTTTTCCATTCTATCATCTCTCCCCTTTGACCTCCTCTCGCCAGTGCCTTCAGCCTCTCTCGAGACCACACAAGGGCAAAGCTGTGCCAGCATTCATCTCAGCACACTCAATTCTGGTCACAATATTCTCTCCAACTTTTTCTTTTTTCTCAAATCACTACCATCGTAGTTGACTTTTCTCCTAGGCCTATTCTCGATAAAACAATTCCTCTGAACTCTCACCGAAACACACTACTCTAACTCAGCTATGCCACTCTATTTTAATTTCAAAGTCTTTCTGAACTTCAAAAAGATGTAGTATTATTAAAGAACAGACCACCTTTGCTGGTAACATTACAGAATAACTCCACCTAGTGGACTCAAACTCACTAGAAGTAGGCTCTACATTCACAAGTCAGAATTAATTTTTACTTGCCTCTGTGTGCATGTGTGTGAGCGCACACATCAAGATCTCTCGTTGTAAACAAGAAGCTTGTAAAGTGGCTTTATGTGGGGGCTGGAAAATTGAACCCCGGACAGCAGGCTTTACGAGCAAGCACCTATAACCTTTAAGCCATCTCCTTAGTCCCAGAATGGCCTTTTTTAGGTGCCATTTATTTTGTTTGGAGCAGGTTATTAGTAGGAAGTGTTCTAGTTTTGGAACACACTGAATTCCCTCTGTGATGAAGAAATAAAGACAGAGATGTAATTTAAGATAAAAGAACATCAGACCAACTCTCCTATTTCCCACTTGTAAAATCTTACTTCACAAACCTGACAAGCTTTTCTAACATAGGAACTACACATGACACTCCAGTTTTCTAGCATGTCAAATACAATGGCTTGCTCTGAAAGAATGTACTCACACAAGATAAAATTCTAAAGGAGTATTTTGCCACACTAATGTGGAATTCACTCTTTTTAGAATTATAACATTGTTAAAAACTGAGAACAAATCAGTGCATAACACATACTTGTATGAAAATGTCCTTAGGTAGCATGTTTTAATAAAATTTTTAAAACTGAGATTAGAAACCTAGAAATATATTTTCAAAAAAACTTTTTAAATATTTATTTGGGCTGGAGAGATGGCTCAGTGGTTAAGACCTACAAAACCTAATGACCTCAGTTTGATTCCCCAGTTCGTTAGCAGTGGCTAGAGGCCCTCATGCACCCATTCTCAGTCTCTCTGCTTGCAAATAAATAAAATATTTTTAAAATATTTATTTGCAAGCAGAGAGATAGAAGAAAGACAGAGAGAATGGACATGCCAAGGCCTCCAGCTGCTGCAAATGGACTCCAGATGCACATGCTACTTTGTACATCTGGCTTTATGTAGGTACTGGGGAACCTAGATCATTAGGCTCTGCAAGTAAATGCCCTAATCCCAGCCATATCTCTAGCCCTGAAAATAATTTTTAAAAAACTGCAAATGAGGAAGAGCACATGTGATGGTTAAGTTTTGATGTCAACCTGACCTTTCAAGTAATCTTGGGTGGATCTCTAAGGATGTTTATAGGAAGACAGCCTCTCAGTAGGGGGCAGATATAAGGAAGCTCAGGGGAGCTAGAAATAAACATCCCTTCCTGGGAGGGCAGTGCAGGAAGGAAATTCCAGAGACTCGGGGAGTAAACAAGTTTGGGAAAAGGTTGCAAGACCTGCCCTAAGGTTAAATAAAGGGGAAGAAATTCTCTCCTTCCCCTGCCTCTTTCCTGTTTTGTGTGTGTGGTGTAGGTGATAGGTTTTTCTCTTTGCTTGGACCTGTGAAAGAGGACCAGCCTCTTTCACTTTTATGGGACTTCCCTTGGATCTGTAGCTTGAATAAATCGTTTCCCCCCATAAACTGTGCCTGATTTGGAGATTCATCCCAGCAGCAGTACAATTTTTGAGAAATCTATCAAATGAACCTCTCCTCCTCTCCCAGCTCCCTTTCTAGAAAAGGTCTCATTGTATAACCCAGACCAGTCTCCTCAAACTCCATCTTCTCACCATAGCCTCCTGCATGCTGGGGTCACAAAGGCCCAGCACCATGGCCAGGTTCCATATTTCTTGTTAATCAAGTACATGTTAAGGTGCAAGAACTTTAGAAGACACAAAAGAACCCCACATGAATTCAGCAGGTGCCAAAAGATAATTTCACCGAGTTCTCATTAATAAGGCATATTATCACAAGCACAAATACTTCAACCAAAATTGTCACATGACCCCCAATTTCCTCATTAAGAGCCTCTAATTTTCACAAGTCTGTAATTCTACTAAATAGATTGTACCCACTCTTTTTCCCAGGCACTTCTGGTTATGGTCAGGGCATACTTCCAGCCTACACTCCGGAAACTAGAACCAGATATACCTGTTCTGCAGAGCACCCCTGCCCTAAGCCAGTCCTTCATTCAGAAGGACAGGGCCGCTTCTGAATCTCCTCTACAGTTCTGAAACACAACAAGATTCAAACCACAGCACCAGGCCCTGTGGCAAAACTGTTAACTGCATAGCCTCCCTTCTTAATCATTTTGTTTGGGGACATTCCATCAAATCCACTACCACTGAAGGTGACCAAGCAACCCACTTCTAGACAATGAGGTCTGTACAGAGATCTCCTGTCTAAAGCTAACAAATCTATTGCTTTCCCAGTGAAAAGCTGAAAACTAGGCCATGACCCTTACCTGTTTATATCTCAAGTCTAGAAATCAGGCTTAATATATAGATGGCCTTCTGCTAGCAAAATGAGCACCACATGGCAAAAACAGGCAGGGAGCTGAGTTAAAGGTGCTTGCTTGCAAATCCCGATGACCTGAGTTCAAGTGCGGATGCCGACAAGCAGCAGCGCCCTGCATGTGCCCTTTTTACAGGAAGAGACCACTTTGTCCAGAGCCACGGTGGCAAGAGCGCTGTTCCCCTTCCTGAAGCCCAGTCTTGCAGACAGAGTGCCTCCTCACTCAGAGGCACGCCTTTCAAAAGAAAAACACTCAGGAATAAAAATGAACTCGTGCTACAGCAACATGCAGGACTCTCGGATCTCAAAAAACCATATCCACTCATGGTAATTCTGCAAAGGCACAAGTACCAGACAGAACAGAGCAGAGGTGGCAGGGCAGTGAGGGAGGTCCATGAAGGACATGATGAAATAGGGGTGGGGGTGTGTGTAACACTTCTACACTGACCTGGAAAGTGTGATTTACACTGTAGTATTTCATGTCTTAAATTGGAAATGGAGGGAGGGATCGCACCTCATATAGAAAGCCTGTATTATCCCTGTGACCTAAAACTAATCTTTCAAGTATAAGTAACTCATATATATTTATCCTACTTCTTAAAACAAGACTTAATGGTCAAGAATTTATCCCTGCCTGGTTTTGTGACCTTAGCCATAAACAGAAAAATGTTTGTCTTTCAAATATAGAATGTTTTCATCTAATTTTCAAGCAAAACTATTGCAAACAAGATATTGAAAGATATAATTTCCACTGACACATATTCGAAGTTTGCTGAGATTTCCTGCTAGCACTAAGAACCTTTCTCATGTAATGACCGGCTGCAGTTCACAATCATCTAGGGTTTCAAATATAGATTGATTTGTTTTGGTGATGAAAATTTGATATTCAAACCACAGCAGTTTAATTTCAAACCTACTTACATATATT
>PVHP010040545.1:0-15899 GCA_004024765.1 Zapus hudsonius | reverse complement strand
ATCTTCAGGCCCACGGCCCAGTAAGAACGCGTCCCTCTTGGCAGAGGTCTGCAGTCCCAAATGCATTCGTCTCTGATTCTTCTCAGAGCAGCCCTCGTATTTGCAATGCTCAGATCACTGGAAACATTTCAGGGGGACCTGGCACAGGGTGCCAGCTTGGAGCACGCTTGTTGAGGTGTTTATTTCAAATATCTGTTATTTCAGGGGGCTTGAGGAAATGGTCATTTTGGGGAAAAAACCCCAAAAACATGACTCAGGAAAAGAATTTCACGCATCGTGGTACTATGGGGCTATGTGAAGAAGGGAGTGTGGGAATTCCATTTGCTTCATGCAAATAATCCATTCAGAATGTCATGGAGGATGCTGACCTAGCTGTGTTCTGGTGATGGTGGGAGGGGTCACCATGAACCACCTGGATGACGCTCGTCCAGGCTTGGCCTTCGTCATTGGCCCCAGTGATGGAGCCACTGTCCTGTTGAGAGGACTCTGGTTGCCCTTCGGCACACAGCTTAGTGCAGGGATTGCCGAAGCCACGTCCCCAATTCGGATGACTTTTCAGGAGGACCAACCGCAGGGTCTGTGGTGGACGGAGAGAGGGAGGGATTGTGTGTTCCAGACCCAGATGGTGAGGAGAGAGCCATGCTGGGAGGGGGTGAGGACGGGAGGCAGCTTCTCTTTGCTCCTCTCTCTGGGATTCCCCTCAGTTCAGGAAAATATGATAGGTTCTGAATATGGAAAATTTGGGAAGAAAGCATAAAACTTGGACTTTTTTTGAGAGTCCAACCATTTTTTCCTGGATTTAAAAATTATTTTTGAGGGCTGGAGAGATGGCTCAGTGGATAAAGCACTTGGCTCCAGTGCCTGAGGTTCAATTCCCCAGGACCCATATAAGCCAGACCCACAAGGTGGTGGCCCTGGTGCGCTCTCTCTCTCTCTCTGCTTGAAAATGAATAAAACATTTAATTATTTTTGAATCGCATCTATATTGGTAAGTATATGGTCGTTACTCTTTGCTGTGCTTTAGATCTGAAGTGGGTCCCAATGCGCCCGTGATGGGGGTCTGACCCAGAGTTGCTGGATCCAGTGATTGGGAGGTGATAGGATCCTGAGGGCTTAGACCGAATCTGTGCAAGAAGCCATTAATGGGCCCATAACTGAGCTGTTGGGGGTAGAAGCTGGTGAAAGGTGGGGCTGGTGAGAGGAGATGTGAAGGGTGGATCGTGTGCCCAGCCTCTTCCTGGCTCTCTGTGCTTCCTGTCCACCATGGGGTGAGCAGTGGCTTTTGTCACACAGCCAGAGCCATGGTGCTTTGCGTCCCCACAGGCCCATTGACCAGAAACTGGGTCCTCTGAAACCTCTTTGTCACACTGAAGAAAGTGACTAATATATCTAATATATTCATGTAAAATATTTACACTAATGCTGAAAAAACATGTTCTGCCTTTTACCTTGTGCACTTTGTATTCTACTTACCCATTTATAATTGTTCTTTTTGCATGACAGAGAGAGAGAGAGAGAGAGAGAGAGAGAGAGGGAGAGACAGAGAGAGGAAGAGGAGAGAATGGACACGCCAGGGTATCGTGCCACTGCAAATGAACTCCAGACGCATGCATCACATTGTGCATCTGGCTTTATGTGGGCACTGGGGATTTGAACCCAGGCCGTCAGGCTTTGCAAGCAAGTGACTTTAACCTCTGCGCCACTTCCCCTACCCTTCTCATCAGTAGATTGAATTTTATCTGCTGACTTTTTTCAGTTGAATTTTAAACATTCTCCCACTCAGATCACTCAGAAGTATATTTTATGCTTATAATAATCAATTTGTTGATCTGGTATAATTTACTTCTACACTGAAATTTCTCTCAAGTATGTATTCTCATAAATAGTACCGCCTTAATGGAGCTTTGATCCAATTTCTGGTGCTCGCCTAAGGACTAATTCCTTACTGTGGAATTACTGTGTCAAAGCACTTATGAATTCCTCATCCTTCTGAAGTCCTGGGTCGAATTACATTCTCACTAGCAGGATATAGAACTTCCATTTCTCTACGATTACTGCTTTCTTCGCTCGGCTGAAAGAATATGAGATCTCTGTAGTGGGAATTCTTTGAGTTATAAGGCAGAGATGGCCTTCAAGTTGATCTCCCCTTTCCTCCCTGATGGACCCACCTCTGACCTATGGGACAGAGCACACAGCTGCCAAGCTCGGCCAGAGGAGTCTGTCCCTGGCAGAGGGCAGGTAATTCCCGCAGGCTTTGGAGGACAGGAAGATGTGGCTGCCTGAGTTACTCTTAGGAAGAGTCCTGGACATGACACCCCTCTCGAGACTGTCCCCAGATTCCTGCTGAATCTCAGGGCTGGAATTCTGAGAGTCACTGCCAGGCTCCCTGAGGGGAGGGCAGGGAAGATGAGGAACCCACATTTAGAAACACAACAATTAGCCAGTGAGGTGCAGAGGGCCCAGGGACAGCAGGACGCCCCTGTGGGTTTTTGGATGGATTTGGCTTAGGCATTGTGGTGTCTTCTCCTTTGGGAGCCTCTGACAGCGGAGTCCCATCCCCACTCTGGGCACTCAGTGGTGGTAATTGGTGCCTCTGGAATTTATATATTTTTGGGGGGTCAAATACTGATGTAAGCATAAAACCTGGTGTAGAATTAGGTTTGTCAGCAGAAATCCAGGAGAAATGTGCTTGGCACAGTTGATATATATATATATTTGCATTATTCTGTTAGGCATTTGCTCCATAGGCCCCTGTTGAGACAAGCTACTGTGACAAGGATACTTTTTCAGGGAATTCATCTTTCTTCTAGAGGAAATTTTCCCCAGGGAATGGATTGCGTGTTTAGATATGAAAATGTAGGGCTGATTTCTCTAAAATATTTCCTGAGGCACATTAATTTCTTTTTAGGAAACCCATCAGGTGATTGTGTATAAATACAGATGTAATTTTTTTCTTTTTTTGTTTATTTTATTTTTTTAAAATATATATTTATTGTCCATAATGAGTTACATTATTTAGTGGGCAAACCATGCGTTGTTATCCCGTTTTTTGTTTATTTTTATTGCCCAAAATTAGATACATTGTTTGAGTAAATATTGTGCTTATATTCCCATTTCCCTCCCCCAACCCCCTGGGTATCCTCCTCAGTGGTCACACTGGAACCATCCATATGGCAATGGGTTATGGATGGCACAGGAGGCAGCCAGGGTGCCCCCCTTTATGAATTGTAGCTAAGGGGGGGGTAATGCCTTACAGATGTAATTTGTTAATTCAGTAACACACCAAATGCCCTCCTAAGAATCTAAGTTTATAAAACTTGAAACCATCTCTCTGAGAATACAAGAGTTTTTATTTCTTTATTTTTAAAAAATATTTTAAGCTGGGCGTGGTAGCGTATGCCTTTAATCCCAGCACTTGGGAGACAGAGGTAGGAGGATTGCCGTGAGTTCAAGGCCACCCTGAGACTACATAGTGAATTCCAGGTCAGCCTGGACTAGAGCGAGACCCTACCTCGAAAAAAAAATTTATTTATTTGAGAGAGAGAAAGAGGCAGAGAGAGAGAGAGAGAGAGAGAGAGAGAGAGAGAGAGAGAGAGAGAAAGAGAGAATATGGGTGTGCCAGGGCCTCCAGCCACTGCAAATGAACTCCAGACACATGCGCCCTCTTGTACATCTGGCTGTATATGGGCACTGGGGAATCGAACTCTGGTCCTTCTGCATTACAGGCAATCCCTTAACAGCTAAGCCATCTCTTCAGCCCAAGAGTTTTTATTTCTATCTTTCCTCTTCTCCTTCCATTTCCTCAACACCCTCCTGCTCCCAGGACTCCACCCAATCATGATTATAAATCTATTTTCCATCAAGAAGCCAAAATGGACAAAATGGGTTTTGTAAAAGTTTTTTTTCTTCAATAACACTTCAAATATATTTTCTGATAAAATTATAAACAAAAACTTACCACGTGACAAGAGAGCCCTTTCCTGTTATCTTTAACGGTGATTGAATTAATTTAGTTTTGACAACTTAAAATAGCAAAGATTAAAAAATAGAGAATAAGTTGCATCTCAGAACCCAGGAATGTTTGAAGGTCCTGGGAATTCCTTAGCTTGAGCATACATTTTTGCGTGCGTGTGCGTGTGCGTGTGCGTGTGCGTGTGCGCGCGTGTGTGTGTGTGTGTGTGTGTGTGTGTGTGTAGTGTGTGATGTGTGGTGTATGCTTATTTTAGATGCACATGTGCCCTGTGTGTTCGAGAGATAGGTGTGTGGTTTGTGACGTGTGGTGCATGCTTGTATGTAGATGCATGTGTGTGCATGTGTGTGTCACGCATGCTCCCATAGAGGTCAGAGGAGAGCATCCGTGTCCTGTCCTCGCTCATCCACGTATGTCTTTCCTTGAGATGAGGTCTCGTCTTCATCCAGAACTGATTTCTGTCAATGAGCCCCAGTGATTCTCCAGTTTCTGACCCCGGTTATGGACGTGTGTGGCCACGCCCAGCTTTTAATGTGCTCTGCGGAGTGGAACTTGGGGGTCTCCAGCCTGAGAGACCCTCATGCGTAACAGGCAAGCACTGTTTACTGCGGAGCTCTCTCCTCAGCCCTCAGCATTTTCCTAGATGTGGAAATGCCTTCATGCTTGGAGCAAAGACAAAGGTTGCACAGCCCAAGCGAAGGCCCACGGGCTCATTAGACGCTCAGGAACTCTCTGTGAAGCCTTTCTACTCTTTAGGCAACGAACCTCAGTTGTTCTATGTTTTCCTGGTGTGTGTCATTAGCCACTTGATGTTCCACAGTTAAGATGTTGCATATTTGTTCTGGGATAAAAAATACAGCACACACAATCAAATCAAGTAACAAAGTCATTAAAACATGCCTTCTAAAATATGCCTACGTTCAATATAGTCGCTTGGGGGAAGGTTTATAAAGACATTTTGTGTTATTGTGGCGCTGCAGCTGGAACCCAAGGCTGCACATTTCCTGGGCAAGTGCTCTGCCACTGAGCTCCACTTCAGCTCCTGCCGGTCTATACTGATTTATTTTTGTATTTATTGTGGGTGCACACCTGTATGTGTTGCATGCATGCATGTCTGTATTTGTGTGGCAGGGGTTGTGTAGAGGTCTGGACACAACTTTGGGTGTTCTTTCCTTCCACCTTTTATGAGACAAGCTCTCCCTTGTTTTTGGCCACTGTGCAAGCACCAGCCTGGCTGATCTACCAGCTTCTGGGTTTTCCTGGTGCCGCTTCCCATTGCTGTAGGATGTTGGGATCACAGATGTGTGCACCACCTTGTGTCTGGCTTTATGTAGATGCTGAGGAATTGAACTTGGGCAGGCAGGCTTGTAAGCAAACACCATTATCCACTGAGCCGTCTCCCTCGCCCCCTTTATTTTTTGACGTAGGATTTTGCTATAGCCCAGGCTGGCCTGGAAGTCATAAATCTCCTGCCTTGGCCTACCCAGCCCCTGAGATGATAGCTATTCTGTACAACACTCAACTAAGGCACTTAACTCTCCTCTTAACACACATACTGTTCGGGTCCTTAAACTCTTGCTGCAGATTTCAGAGGCTGGCCACTTAATTTCCCAAAGGGCTTCTCTGAAATAGGAGCTTTACAGGTAGACTTCCTGTGACAGGTGCTGGAAATTGATTTCCCCTCTTGTTTCACATCCAGCAGAGAGAAAACCATGGATCAATTTCAGACAAGTGCTTTTATCAGATAATTACAAGTACTTTCTGAATCCACCAGAGCAGCTGATGCAAACAGGAGCTTTGTGCAAAAGAGAGTTCATTCTTAGCATTTTTTGTTAGTATATTTTATTCCCTAAATCATATTTTTAAAAAATTACGTCTTCAGCTCATTACCTATTTTTAAAGTTAGGTTTTGCGAAAAGGGATTGTAAGACCATTCGATACAATACACGTGTGATTGCTTGTGAGTTTAAAACTTCTCACAGAAATCTGTTTTCGAAATAAAGGACAGGGCGGTGAATGAAGTAGGCAACTGTGGAGAAGTTACCAGTTGGAGCATGTGAGTTCTTCTGGAGCTGGGCTCATGTTGCTAAGTGTCTTTGTGAGTCTGACCCTAAGCAAATTGTGGGGGCTACTAAATTCTCCACCTGCCCACCATCCTCTCTGCCTCTCAGGCAAGGCCTGGAAAGGCCCAGAACCCCTTGGAACTTAGAAACGTAGAACACCCAAGACAACTGCCCATAGTTTTTATAAGTCCAGTATGATGGCTAAGGTTCATTATCATCAACCTGACTAGGCTTAAAATCACCATGATGAGGGCTGGAGAGATGGCTCAGCGGTTAAGGCACTTGCCTCCAGTGCCCAAGGCCCCGGTTCAATTCCCCAGGACCCACATAAGCCAGACCCACAAGGCGGTGGCCCTGGTTCATTCTCTCTCTCTCTCTCTCTCTCTCTCTCTCTCCTCTCTGCTTGAAAATGAATAAATAAAATATTTAAAAATAAAAAAAATCACCATGATGACACAGCTCTGGTGTGTGTGAGAGGTTGTTCTCAGAAAGCGTTAGCTGCAGTGGGAAGACCCATTCTGAGTGTGGGTGACACCACGCCACGGGCTGAGCACCAGCATTCGGCTCTCTGCTTCCAGACACACCATGGCCAGAGTCCGTCCTCGTGCTCCGGCCACCACGATGAGCCGCACCTCCTCCAGCTGTGAGTCAAAATGAACCCTTCCTCCCTTCGGTTTAGAAAGACAGAGCCTTCTTCCAGCGTTTTGTATAGTGTGTCAGCTTTGGGAAGAATGCAGGAAACTCAGGTACACTGCTCAGTGACCCACATCTGACTTTTCTGACCCGAGGACATGTGTGAGGTCATGTAGTGGGAGCTTCCTTCCTCTTCACCCCAGCCTTCTGCTGGCAGCACCCGCTTTAAGAAATGGCACCCCTCACTTCTGGTTCAGTCCTCGAAGTCACTGAACCCGTGGCTCCCTCTCTCTACCCACGCACATTCGACGTATTTCTTACTGACTTGGGTGACTGGGAAGAGTGCTTTCCTGGTTAGTGAGCTCTGAGCAGGTGGCCTTCCGGTGAATAGTGGCCATGCTTTCTGCCTGAGGGAAGAAAAGCCAGGGAGAGACACAGGGAGAGAAAGAAGAGGGAAAGGGAAGAAGGGGAAAGGACGGAGAGGGAGAGAGCGCTAATGTTTTCTGAGTCCTTGGGTCCCACTGATCATGGTGCCAACATTAACTTGAATCTATTTATTTTTGAACATTTTTATTTGCAGGCAGAGAGAGAGAGAAAGAGAGAGGGAGGAGGGAGGAGAGACAGACAGAGAGAGAGAGAGACAGAGAGAACGGGTGCTTCAAGGCCTCCAGCTGCTGCTAACAAACTCCAGACGCATGCACCACTTTGAGCATCTGGCTTTACTGGGGAATTGAACCTGGGCCGTTAGGCTTTGCAGACAAGCGCTCTAACCACTGGGAAATCTCACCAGCCCCTGCACCACGGTGAATTTAAATGCCTTTCTGTTTTTTTTTTTTGCAAAAGAATTCTGATACTCCTGCCTTAATCTATGTGCTCAATTAGTACTTTAGAATAAATACCAACCTTAATAGTGAAACACGCACTCAGCAACACTTGAGAGAAAGTATAATAAACTCTCACTGGAAGTCTTTGGCGTTCGATGGAACAGATGCTTATCTTGGGATAACTCCTTGTTCTCGACATGCGTGTGCGAGCATAGTGTGTGACTTTCTGTGTGTGGGCAGATGCGTGTGCATATATAGTGTGTGACCGCGCGTGGGCAGATGCGTGTGTATCATGCACACAATTGGGGGCCAGAGGTGAACGCCGGGTGTTGACCTTGATCTCTGCGTTGTATCCTTGAGACAGAGCCTCTCACCGAACAAAGAGTTGCCACTGTTGTCGGACTTGCTGACTAGCAAGCCACAGAGATTCTTCTCACCAGATGAGGGTCACAGGTGACCGTGACCATGGCTGTCGTTGAGGCAGATGCAGAGATCAAACTCAAGGCCAACCAGGCCTTCATGCTTGTGTGGCTAGTGCTCTTACCTGCAGAGCCGTCTCTCTAGACCCACGATGACCAAGCTCTTTTTGAATTCTTTGTGGGATACTCTTAGGCTTTGGAAAATAGTCTGAACCTTGCAGCAAAGACATATATATTTTCAGTGAGCTCCTGGATGAGTCAGGGAAGAGGATGGACATATTTTGCTTCCAAGTGCAGGAAGATCTATTTTTAAAAAAATATTTACTTATTTGCAAGTAAATAGAAAGTGAGCACACGCCAGGCTTTCTTGCCATTGCAAACGAAATCCAGATGCATGAGCCACTTTGTGCATCTGGCTTATGTGGGTACTGGCGAATCAAACCTGGGCTGTTAGGCTTTGCAGGCAAGCGCCTGAACCACTGTGGCATCTCTCCAGCCCTCCTGAAGAAGTTTTTTTTTATTGAGGAAACAGACCACTTACTTTAAACTGCTTGCTCTTGGCTTATTTTCTCAGCAGCTTAACTGAACAGCCAGTGGAGACAGCTCTGTCTCAGCTCGTTTCTTTGTCATCCCAAGAACCAGAGAGCCTGTTGTAGTGACAGTTGTTCAAATCAAAGTTTTGAATAGAGGAAGGGGGTAGATTAGAGCTGCGGTTTTGTCTTCGAGGACATTCAGTCATCGCTGAGGGCTGCTTCCCGGGTTTCAGACATTCTCAAGCTTAGCATACCACAAAGTATTCTAGAACATGAGGCTTCAGGGGGAAAAGATGGAGTTGGGAGCGAAGTTCACTGTTATGTAACTGGATGACCTTCAGCAGTGTTTACTTCTCCATTAAGCTGGTTTAATTAGAGTCTCAACACCAACAGGCAGACTGAACTGATTTACACCATAAAGTTATTTTTTAAAAAAAGAGGTCTTTTCAGTTCAAAGTATTTTTCCTTGATGCCGATATTCATAAGGCTGGCAACATAGATTAATGAGAAAGTGAAGTTCATCACATGTATTTAATCTCTGCTCTCAGAAGTCACTCATGACCACACGCCAATGCCCTTCTGTCCCCACCCCTGGGCTAATGAGAGGAAGACTTGTGCTCCTCCATCTAGGTTTACTGGTCCTCCTCCTGCACCCCAGGTCTGTACTCACGGCTGTTCTCCCAGCCTCCTTCGGAGGGCTCTGCCCCATGGGGTGGGTACCAAGCTGTGTGGGTAGTAATGGCAGAAACGGCTTAGGGGGCAGTGAGCTTGTGACGTGGGTAGAAGCATGGACCTGATTCAGAAGTCCTGGGGAGAGCTGTGGGCATCATAAGCTCGCTGGTTGTATGGGGGAGAGGGCAGGCCGAGAGCAGGGGTTTGACTGGCAGGGAAAGTAATTTGTGTAATGAGCTTCCGAGAGCCACCGAGCAGCTGGTGCGGAGCAAGATGGAAGATGCGAGAGCGTTGGGAAGGTGAGTTGCTTCGTGGAGGTGCTTGTTGTCAGGTGACCACCAGCGAGCGTCCTGGCGCTCAGAGGAGCTTGACGTGAGTGCAGAAGGGAACGTCGCTTATTCCAGCGCCATCTCCATCTCACGTGGCAGCATCTGGCTCTAGGTTTGGTGACAGATGTGGAAGGTAGAGATGATAAAGCAAACACATGGTATCTTTTTTAGTTTTGAGTCCCCGTGGTCAAGTGCTGTTTTACTTCTGTGATTCAACTAGTGACGTTTTTCTGGCCAAATTTGTTTTCAGGACAGAACTCTCTGGAAGCTGCAGTAACTTAATGGTGTTATGCAGAAGTGGGCAGACTCACTCCAATGAAGGAAGGCTGATTGCACAGGGGATCCACATAGTGAGGTGTTTCTTCAATTATGGTTATTATCATCTGCTTATGTTTCTTATTTATTTGTAAGCAGAGAGAGAGATAGAGATAGATAGATAGATAGATAGAGAGAGAGAGACAGAGAGAGGGAGGGAGGAGGGAGAGAGAATGGATATGGATATGGGTGCACCAGGGCCTCCAGCCACTGCAAACAAACTCCAGACACATGTGCCGCTTTACGTGGGGGCTGGGGAATCGAACCCGAGTCATTAGGCTTTGCAGGCCAGCTTCTTGACCACTGACCCATCTCTCCAGCCCCTGCATATGTTTCTAAAAATGAACATTCTTAGACTCTAATCCCAAGGACAGATTTGGGGATGTCAAACAAATTCATATCCCTAGATTAATCTAGCATTATCGTTAGAGAATTTCCAGTCTGGGAATCCATCACAGTGTCAAGAATTGGGTCCCGTTTTCCTTAAAGCACTTTCCTCTCTGTGTTCACCTTCCCATACATGACGGTCCATTTTGTCAACTGGGGTGGGTGTTTCCCACTGGCATATAATGACATTAGAATTTTAATGACTTAAATAATGACTCAGAGGCTATTTGAAGTTGGCTGATCTTTTCCCCATGTCTTTTTTTCTCTTTTTGTATGTGTATATGTGTGAATGTGTGTCCGTGTGCGTGTGGGATGTGGAGACCAGAGGACTAAACCAGGCATTATTCCTTAGGGATGCCATCCATCTTTCTTTTATTTAAATTTTTTTTTCTTTTTATTGTCCATAATGAGTTACAACATTTAGTGGGCAAACAATGAGTTGTTATCCCCGATTCCCTGCTGCCCTCCCCTCTCCACTCCACTGGATAACCTCCTCCGTGGGTCGTCTGGATCAGTCCTTGTGACAGGGGACCATGGATAGCCTAGTATTCAGCCAGGTTCTCCTGGCCATGCCTCTGGCATACCTGAGGATCATTCCAGAGATTGACTTCCACATTCAAGTGCATGTACACACCCATGTACCCACATATACAAGAACATGTATACACACATGCTTACATTCACCCCCCCAATACACACCCAGAAAAGAAAACAATTTGGGAGGATGATGTCCCATATCTCCTAACCGAAGGCAAAAATCTCTCCTCCACAGAGAGCTGTGAGGCCGTCTGTGTTATTCCCAGGGGTGTCAGAACAGGCTCATTTTCTTATAGTCAGAATAGTTCAGGTTCCTTAAAACAGAGCTATAATTTACAACATGACTGTGTCTCCCCAGAGCCTTCCTAGCTTACTGATCATATAATAACTACGTGTGGAGGAATCACAAGGAAACCATAAAAGCTGAAGATCCTGGTGTCATTCCTCCACACTGCAATCTCAGGAAAGAATGAGGTTGTGCTGTACCTTTCCAAGAGGCATTTGGGAAAAAGTAGCAATAATTCTTCAATAATCAGAACTGGCTGAGTGCTGGGCTGCCTCTGAAATGAACCTGACTGTGTGGTCTTCATTAAAGCTGGACTTGAGATGAATTAACCCAACTCCTTCCCTGCTTCTCAGTAGCCGTCAGTCAGCATCAGAGCCCCTTGTCCCCTTCTGCTGCCCAGAGGGGCCTCAGAGCAGAGGCAGCCATGGATCTGTTGGGTTAGGTCATAATTCCAACAAAATCCCCACAAACATTACCTGACATTTTAAGCATTGATTGAATTCCAAACCTCTCCAAATAGAGATCTTACAGTGTTTAGATCCTGCTGAGTTCTTCCATGAAGGCCTTCACTGAATCCTGGTGTGCAAGGGTTAGAGGAAACTTCAGGCTAAGGTCCCCCATCTCCCTCAGCGAGTGAACATTTCTCAAACTCTGTTGGAACACGGCCATTGTGTTGCTTGTCAAAGTGCTGTTTCAAAGGTCAAGTCTCGCTCAGAGTGATGAGTGTATGGAAGCCTCTTGCAGAACGTGGCAGGGAGCCCTCAGAAGACACTGGGCATCTGCCTGTCTGCTCTGCAACCGCTGGGCCACTTCCCGAGCACCAAGCTCTTGGTTCCCTTTGCCCACTCTTACCTATATTCTTTTTGCTTGATTTTTGAGGCAGGGTCTCCCTCTTGCCCAGGCTGGAACTCACTATATAGTGTCAGGCTGGCCTGTACTACAGAGCAATCCTCCTCCCTCTGCCTCCCGAGTGTTGGGATTAAAGGCTTGTGCGACCATGTCTTACCTATATTCTTAATTTGTGCTCCTTCCAGTGTGTGGATAAGAAACCTGCAGCTTTCTGACGCATCTAGGTCATGCACATAGGAGAGGTGAGGCTGGGAACTTATAGATATTCCCAGACCGTCCAGTGATTGCTGAAAAGCCAAGTCAGCCTAGGAGAACCTGGGATATTGTCTGAGACCCGGGCATTCCTAGTGGGGATATCACCCTGTAGATGAGTCCCAATAACAGATCTCCATGGAAAAATGTTCAGAGAACTGCTCTTTTCATCAGACTTCAGGGTTCCAAACAATAATACTTGTGTGGTGGTCTGAATGTGAAATTTCCTCTGCCGCTCCTGTGTTTGTGGTCAGGCCTCGTGTTCACTCCCCAGCTGGTGGGGTCTTTGAGAGGCAGAATCTTGCTACAGGAGGTGTGTCCCTGGGGACAGACCTTGAGGCTCAGTAGTTCAGACTCTCGGGTGTCCCATGCTAGCTCACTCTTGCTGTTGTCTCCCAGCTGCTGTGGCAAGACGTGATGCCCAGCCTCTGCTCTGTCATGCTTTCTCCACATGGATGAACTGTCTCCTCAGACTATAAACTTGAAGCGAACCCTTGCTGCCCTCAGGCTGCTTCTGGTCAGGTGCTTGGTCCAAGCAATGGGAGGGCGACTGCGATAAATTGTTCTGTTGTTTCAAGTTGCTGTCACTCCAGTCTAGCAAGATGCTCATGTCAACCGTGGTTTCTTGTCGAGACACTGATGTTAGGGTTTTGGCACACCTTCCATTTCTTTGTCACTGGGTTTTCCTCTCTAAATCTGGGTCATCTTTCTGGCATGTCTCCCTGGGATCCCTTGGGTTTCTCTTTCTGTGAAATTCAACACAAGCTCATTTCAATAAAACATGCATTTTATGTCCTGATTGGGTAACATCATGGGACAGTGACCGAATCCTCACCATGACCCCCCCAGAATTCAAGCGTATTCGGCTCAGACCCGATGCAGTAAGTGTGCACTGAGAGAATGTGTCAGTGACTTTAAGGAACTCCTATTTTTTTCTTTTTTCTTCTAATTCCTAGTCCTCATAAGGACACTTTTTGGCCCAACGCCTTCAAACAGGCCAAGGATGAATAAATGCTCCATCCTGATGATTAAGGAGAATGAAACTTATTATTTTTTTTAGCTGTGACAGAAATGGATAGTGTTGTGGCACAAGTTAGCAGGGCCACAAAGGAAAGATAAATTTAGTTATGTGAGGACCCAGAACTAGGTCTTAGGGGGAGGGGCAGAGAAAAGACAGCGATTCTGTGATCTGGAGCTTCCCATGCAAGACAGACTAGGGAATCTTAAAAAATCAATTTTATTGTGTGTATCTGGGCCGAGCAACATATTGTGGAATCTGTACAGAGAGTAAAATGTTTGCTTCAGTGAGACAGACAAGTGTGCAATGTCTGTTACTTTTCATAGTGAGCACTGACTGTTATAACACACCAGATCTCCTCACCTGCTCACTCGCATACCTCCTCTGGTGTCTTTTGACCAACACCTCCTGCTTCCTTCCTATCCACACCTGATGTAACTATTGTCTCATTCTCATCTCTATAGATCTGATCTCTTCATTAAAAAACACAGTCCACATGGAAGCGATACCATGTGACATTTGTCTGTCTTATTTTACTCAGCACAATATCTAGCTGTGTAGTAAGAAATGATGGGATCTAAACATGAATAGTTACATGTATGTGTGTATATACATCTGTCTGTATGAATTGTACATTCTCCATCAATAGAGATTTGTTTCCATATAATGAATTGTGTAAATGAAATTATCTTTTTTTTATTGTCCATATGAGTTACATTGTTTAGTGGGTCAACAATGAGTTGTTATCCCCAATTCCCCAATGCCCCCCTTCCCCATCCCCAATCCGCTGAATATCCTCCTCCGTGGGCTGTCTAGATCAGTCCTTGTGGCAGGGGACCATGGATAGCCTAGTATTCAGCCGGGTCCTCCTGGCCCAAGTGTGTTGTTACTGAGGGGTGCCATGCCTCTGATATTCTCCCCCACCACGGATCTCACAATCTTTCCGCCCCTCTTCCACTCAGTTCCCTGAGTCTTGGTGGGTGAATATTAAGGCTGCTTTAATGTTGTGAGCTTAGGGGTTTTTATGTCGAGATTTGTTGGTTTCTGTCTCACTGGCTTATCCTTTGTTGATTGAATTGGAATTGTCTTAATAAATGAAAAACTGAATTTCCACATGTACAATAATGAAATTTGATCATAATCTTACATCCTACAGTGAAATTAACTCAAAATAAACAAAAGACCCAAATTTAAGATGTGAAACAATGAAATTCCTAAAAGAGAGGATATGGGGAAAAAATCTCTTCAACTGTGGGAATGTTTTGTCAAGTATCACACTTAAAACTTAGGATACAAAGTAAAAAGTAAATAAATGAGACATCAACCCTAGTAATTTCAAGTAATATTTCAGTTTAGAATAATAACCAGTTACATAGTAGATTAAGGACTTTACAAATATCATTTGGCCTTCTTACAACCACTGTAAGGAAAATGCTGTTAAAATCTAGACTCAATGCTGGTGAAGAGTTACAGCTTAGAGAGATTGCCTACACGTAGTCAGCAGACGCTTCTTAGGAGGAAAGTAGCAGAAAGCATTGTGGTGTGTGTGCTGGCCTGCAGTGTAACTTCCCAGGTTCAAGTGGGACCTCAGTGACAGCCACTCTGAACCTATGTTATTTTTTGTTTGCGAGCAGAGAGATAGAACATAGACAGAATGAGAAAGTCAGGGCCTCCGGCCTCTGCAAACGAATTCCAGATGCATGCACCACTTTGTGCATCTGGCTTTACGTGGGCACTGGGGAACCAAACCCGGGTCATTTGGGCTTTGCAGGCAAGTATCTTAACCACTAAGCCATCTCTCTAGTTCCGATGTTATTTTTTAAAGTATTTATTTGCAAGCAGAGAGAGCTAGAAAAGAGAGAGCATGGGTACACCAGGACATCCAGCCACTGCAAACAGACTCTAGATGCATGCACCTCTTTGTATATCCAGCTTTATTTGGTTGCTGGGGAATCGAACCTGGGTCCTTAGACTCTGTAGGCAAGCATCCTAACTGTTGAGAAACCTCTCCAGCCCCCACTCGATATTCTGTATAATGATTCGTTTTTGATTACAAAGACTGGAGAAACATTTTTTTACACTATCCAAATATATACACAGTACAGAAGCCACAATTTTTCTGATAAATCTATTTCTTTCTTGAAGAGAAATGGCCTATTTATCATTAGGCCTGAAAATGTCATTGGAGCAAAACCCTAATAAAAGTCCATCAACATGGCAGGAGAAAGTTTATTTCCGGGAGCTTGTCGGTCACGGTTAGAGACAGGGAGGCGTTTTAGAGTTTCTCATTTGCAGGAATGCTTTCTCTCATCGGAACTGGCTAGACCTTCATGCCAGGCTGATTGACATGTCTACTTTTTTTTTTTTAAATATTTTATTTATTCATTTTCAAGGAGAGAGAGAGAGAGAGAGAGAGAGAGAGAGAGAGAGAGAGAGAGAGAGAGAGAGAACACCACAGCCACCACCTTTTGGGTCTGGCTTATGTGGGTCCTGGGGAATTGAACCCAGGGCCTTAGGCACTGGAGGCAAGTGCCTCAACCGCTGAGCCATCTCTCCAGCCCGACATGTCTACTTTTTTAAAAAAAATATTTTCTTTATTCATTTCATTTTCAAGCAGAGAGATAGATAGATAGATAGATAGAGAGAGAGAGAGAGAGAGAGTGTGTGTGTGAGTGTGTGTGTGTGTGTGTGTGTGTGTGTGTGTGTGTGAGAGTGTGTGTGTGTGAGTGAGCACCAGGGCCACCACCTGTGGGTCTGGCATATGTGGGTCCTGGGGAATTGAACTGGGGGCCGTAGGCACTGGAGGCAAGTG
>PVHP010040544.1:0-15507 GCA_004024765.1 Zapus hudsonius | reverse complement strand
TGTGTGTGTGTGTGTGTGTGTGATTTCTCATACCACCTCATCTTATCGGTGAAAAAAATGAAAGCAGAGTTTTGAGTCACTTGCCCAAAGTAATACAGCTGAGAAATAAATCTAGTCAGTCAGGCTATCATTTAATCCTTCCATTTCCCCCCACTGGTTCAACCTGTTTAATGGTGAGGGGAGAGAGCACACAGGAAGCTCTGTGGCTCCCTGGCTCACAGAAGTATGGCTCATAAGGGGCGATCATGCTGAGATGTCTCCAGCAATATCAAATACACAGCAAGGAGGCAGCCAGATAGCTGCAGAGCGGTCAAGCCCAGATCCCACACTACTGACTAGGCTGGGCCAATGTCGCCTGAGGACCAAGCCCATGGGAGACATAGGGGCCTGCTCTCCCTCCTGGACCCTGTCTCATAGACGAAATGCTTCCACACATGTGAATACCCAAGCTCAGATACCCAGAGCCCACATAAAGCAGATGCAGTAGTTGGAAATCCCGGCAAGTCTACAGTGAGATTGGAGGCAGAGACAGGAAAATCCCTGGAAGTTTGCAGGCCAGCTTGCCTGATGAACACAGTAGTGAAAAATGAGACTCGCTGCCTCAGACAAGGTGGGAAAGTGAGGACCAACATCCAAGGTTGTTCTTTGACCTCCATATGCATGCTGTGGCATGTGTGCACCTGCACACACACGCACATGCACACAGTAAGACCCTAAAGGGAGGGAAACAGACAGAGACCCCAGTAACAACCAGCCCATGTCCAAGGGAGGAGGGAAAGTGTGGAACAAGCCAGCTGGGCTTCCCAGGAAGAAGGAAGCCTTTTCCTAAGGTTATCCCTAGAACTAAACAGACAACCAACCTCTTGGGATACTTTCTGGCTCAAGCTATTGTTCTAAATGTACTTGGAGAAGATTTTCTCTTGATCATAAGCTTGGTGATTGTATTAGTCAGGGTTCTCTAGAGGAACACACAACAGAATGAATTATGTAGTTAAAAAAGATTTATTTATTTTTATTTTTATTTTTTTAAATTATTTTTATTGTCCATAATGAGTTACATTATTTAGTGGGCCAACAATGAGTTGTTATCCCCAATTCCCCAATGCCCCCCCATCCCCAATCAGCTGGATATCCTCCTCCATGGAACTTCTGGATCAGTCCTTGTGGCAGGGGACCATGGATAGCCTAGTATTCAGCCTGGTTCTCCTGGCCCAAGTGTGTTGTTACTGAGGGGTGCCATGCCTCTGGATAGTCTCCCCCACCACGGCTCTCACAATCTTTCCGCCCCCTCTTCCACTCAGTTCCCTGAGTCATGGTGGGTGAAAAAAGATGTATTGAATTAGCTCACGGCAGTCCCACAATTGCAGTTTGCAAGCCCGAGAATCAAGAAACCAGTAACCACTGAGTCCACGTGGCTGGATGCTTCAGCAGTCCCAATTCAGCAATGAAGGTCCAAAGGCTTCCTGGGATCCACTAGTCTTCATTCCAGGCTAGAAGGCTGAGGAAGCTTTTGTCCCAATACTGAGAAAGAGAGGCACAACAAGCACCAGCCAGGCAGGTAGGGAGGCAGTGGGAGAGAGAAAGATTTCTTTCCCCATCTTGCAACTCCATCTCAGGCTTGTTGGCTTCTTGAGTCTGAAATTTCCTTCCTGTACTGTCCTTCTAGGAAGGGATGTTCATTTCTAGCTCCCCTGAACTTTCTTACATCCTGCCCCCTAATGAGAGGGCTTCTTCCTGTGAACAACATCAGAGACCCACCCAAGATAATTAAAAAGATCAAGTTGACAGCAAAACCTAACCATCACAGTGGTTTTGTAGGTTTGGTTGCAAACCTGTCTGTAAAGCATTAGTTTTGTGTCTCCAATATACATATATATGTATGAATATATATATATATATATATGTGTGTGTGTGTGTGTGTGTGTGTGTGCGTGTGTGTGTGTGTGTGTGTGTGTGTGTGTGTGTCTCCGTACTACAAGAGTAAAATGTTGCATACATTATGAAAGAGACACAAAAAGCTGGGCTCGGTGGTGCAGGCCTATTATCCCAGCTACTCAGAAACAAGAAGATCACAAGCTCAAGTTCAAAGCCTGCCTGGACTAGAGTTAGTTTACGGCTACACTGGGACAAGCAAAAAGATGACTGTGTATGTATCTCAGCAATAGAGCACTTGCCTAGGATGTGTTCAGTCCAGAGAGAGAGAGAGACAGAGAGAGAGAGAGAGAGAGAGAGAGAGAGAGAGAGAGAGAGAGAGAGAGAGAGAGAGAGAGAGAGAGAGAATCTTTAAAGGGTAACTATAAAATGAATGTAAATGTCTTAGGTTTTTTTTCCAGTACTGAGAATCCAACCAAGAGCCTCCCACATTGTAGACTAGTGCTCTATCACTGAGCTATGTCCCAAACACAGGTGTTAATCTCTTTCGTTTGTGCCTGAAGGGACTGTCTTATGATGTGCTTGGGCAACGTTCCCTGCTCTCTGGAGACCATGCAGATAGACAATATGAGCTTCATAGCCCAAGGTGTCCACAGGTGGGGACATCCAGTGGGCATTGATATACTGTGGCCATTAGCACACCAGCCTGACTTGAGTGTGATCTTTGTTCTCATCTAGGGCAGAAGCCATTTGGTCCTTCAAAGCCTTGTCTTTGATGGGTGCTTTTTTCTAGGGCACCATAGGATTAACTGTCTTGCTACAGCATGCCAAGGCCTGGTGGTGTCCTATCCCTTAATACTAGCTGGATTTTCACTGCCCTCTGGCCACTTACTGTAAGGAAAGTGAGACAGAAAGTACACCAGACTCAAGGTCTCTCCAACAAAAGGACTGCTTTATGCAGAGGCAACCTTCCTGCAGGAATGGAGGTTGTTTCCCAGGTTGAAGTTCTGAGGGGAGTTTTTAAAGACTCTTGGAGTGATGGGTAAGGGGACACAATCTGAAGGCCTTCCTAGGTAACATTTCCCCAGGCCAAGATGTCCTGGGGAGTGTTGATCAGGGACAGAGTGCGGCCTTAGGAGTGTAAATCAAGGAGCTAAGTGTTAGAACCTTTCTGAAGTGCATATGGAGGAAGCAGGTGTTGTAGACAGCTTCTCAAGGCTTTCCATGGGCTGGGAGCCATCTGACAGGCTAGGAGTGTTCAGTCCTTCACTTGCCAGCCTTAGAGTGCCCATTGATTTCTACGGGGCTTCTTGTTCTGTCCATTCTTGGTTTTATTTTTTATTTTATTTTATTTTATTTATTTTTTTTTTTTGGTTTTATTTTTGTATGATTCCGAGCTCTTGGTTGTAAGTCATAGAAACTAATTCTGAGAACTCTAAGCAGAAACGAGTTTGGGAAAGGAAGATATTAGTTAGCTCTTAGGGGCTTTGGAGAGTCACAGAATCAGATCTGGAAGCAATCACATGGCAGAGCTGGCTTGGTGAAGACCCCATGGCCTCTACTGGACACAGTAGCTACAATTGGAATCACACAGAAAAAGGACAGAAATGCCACCATATTTGACATCTGGGTCTATAGTTCTGACTGGAAGTGTTAAGTCATGTACTCAGGTCCTAGCTGCAAGGAAGGCTGGAAAAGGAGGGCACAAGGGCACATTTTCAGCTTCTTTCGGGAAGCCAGGCTCTGTCTCAAAGTCTGAGGATATTGATAACACAGGTAGAGGGCCGAGATGTGGAACTGCTGAAAGAATGCACACTACAAGAAACCACTGGTGAGCTAGGCATGGTGGCTCAAGCCTGGAATCCCAGCATTCCAGAGGCTGAGGTAACAAGAGTGAGTTGCTTTCTGTGAGTTTGAGGCCACCTGAGACTACAGAGTGAATTCCAGGTCAGCCTGGGCTAGAGCGATACCCTACCTCGAAAAACAAACCAAAGAAAAAAGAAGAGAAAAAAGAAGCCACTTGCTCATCAGGACTTGAGGCTCTTGTGCTCGTCTCAGCAGCTCTCCTAACAGGCCAGACCAGACTCTGGATTCTGTGTAGAGAAGTGGACCGGGGAGCACTCCTATGCAAAAGCAGGGAGGCGTCCAGGGTCTGCTTATAGCTGACCCTCAGAGTATTTGCAATAAGTCATCTAATTTTTTGGATCACTATAGCAGTTGTAACACAGGGGACTGAAACTTCATCATTCCTTTCTTTCTTTCTTGTTTTGTTTTGTTTATCGAGGTAGGGTCTCACTCCAGCCCAGGCTGACCTGGAAATCACTTAGTCTCAGGGTGACCCTGCCTCCTGAGTGCTGAGATTAAAGTCGTGTGCCACCTTTCTCCTTGCTGCCCATGTAAGTCCTGAATGCATCCATTAACCTTGGTGTCAAGTGAGGTTCTGTGAAGATTAGATGATGTGATGGATGGAGTTTCTAGCACAGTGATTGGTAAGGAGCAGGACTGTGATCATTGTTAACTGCTACGTGCAGCCTTAAATACCCCCTTCTTCCTGGGAGCACCATGCAAACATGTTAACTCAGGAGGCTGAGGCTAGAGGATTGTGAATTCCAGGTCAGCTGTGGTTACACAGCAAGGCCTTGTTTCAAGAACAAAAACAAAAAGCAAAAAAAAAAATCAGCTGTTTGGGGTTGGCAGGTGGTGAAGCTGTTAAAGGTCTTTGCTTGCAAAGCCTGCTGGCTGGTGTTCATTTCCCAGACACCACTGTAAAACCAGATGGACATTTATTTGTAGCACTGGCGTACCCATATACACCACACACACACACAGATAAATAGAAATATCTTTAACTTAACTATTTTGCATCAATCTGGTGAATTTAGGGCATGTCTGGGAGTTGTTGGCTCAGTGAACTTTGAAGATCAGTTGTTGATAAGTCAGTGGACTCTTTTTGCTTCCCTTCTTTCTTTCCTTCCTCTCTTCCTTCTTTCCATCCTTTCCTGCTTTCTTTCTTTTCTTTTTTTATTATCCATAATAAGATAAATTTAATGAACAAACAATGAGTTGTTATCCCCAATTCCCCAGTGCCCCTCTTCCCCATCCCTAGTCAGCTGGATATTCTCCTTGTGGGCAGTCTGGATCAGTCCATGGGGTAGAGCAGTATGGATAGCCTAGGAGTCAACCCAGTTCCACCCACCTTAGTGTGATGTTACTGAGGGGCCGATGTCTGGATATTCTCCCCCACCATGGCTCTTACAATCTTTCCGCCCCCTCTTCTGCTCAGTTCCCTGAGTCATGGTGGGTGAGTATTAAGGCTGCTTTATTGTTGAGGTCTTAGGGGTCTCTGTATTTCTGCTTTAGGTTGTGTTGAAAATCGTTGGCGTCTGTCTGGCTTATCCTGGGCTGACTGATTGGCTGTGGTTATGGCTCTCTTGCTTATCCCATCATTCTCTGCAGGGTTCCATATGGATCCTCCATGGTAGTAGGTCTGGTGTGGCTCATCTCTTGTCAGGATGTTAGCTATCGGCCTGTGGTTCATTGGTAGGGTTGGAAGGGCCACAGCTCTCTCGATGCATTCTGGAAGATACAAACAGAATCTCCATCAGAGAGTGAGATCAGTGCAGGTTAACTGAGATACACATTTCTGAATTAACTAGATTCTATTGTTAGTAGCCTCTTTGTAAATCACTCGTATAGTGCATCTCTCTTTGGGGTCCCAAGAGTTTGGTTTCCAGTCCTGCTTTCTTTCTTATTACTTTTGTTGTTGTTTTGAGAAAGGGTCTCAACTGGGCTCAAACATGATGTGTAGCTGAAGATGACCTTGAACTCCTCCATGTCCTAAGTGCTGGGATTTCAGGAACAGTCCACTATGCCTGATTCCTTTTATTCTTCTTTTTAAAATTATTTTATTTATTGAATTTGAGAGAGTGTATGAGAAAGAGGCATGGGCTCAAGGGAAAATACTTCCAAGCCTGAGTACTAGGCCCGGAGAGAGGGCTCAGCAGTTAATGTGCTTGCCTGCAAAGCCTGAGTCCTGAGCTCTGATAGCTCAGAGGTTTTTTTTAAACATATATTTTATATCATTCATTTTCAAGCAGATACAGAGAAAGAGAGAGAGAGAACACCAGGGCCACCACCTTGTGGGTCTGGCGAATTGAACCGGGGGCCTTACGCACTGGAGGCAAGTGCCTTAACCACTGAGCAATCTCTCCAGCCCCTAGCTCAGAGGTTTTATAGACAGTATGGCAGACAGTCTGACATCACCTTGACTTCTTTACACTATTGATGGGTTACAAGTTTCTAAAGGTACATGATTTGGGGGCACAAATAGAAAATTCCTGAGCAATCAGTCAGTGATAAGAAGGTACAAATGGTAGCTGGTGGGATAGTTCAGCGGTTAAGGTGCTTGCCTGCCAAGCGAAATGAACTGGGTTCAATTCCCCAGCACCCACATAATGCATGGAATTTGATTGCAGTGGCTAGTGGCCCTGGTGCACTCATACTCTCTCTCTCTCTCTCTCTCTCTCTCTCTCTCTCTCTCTCTCTCTCTCCTTATAAATAAATAAAATATATTTTTAAAAAAGAGGGTACAAATGTAGGGCTGGAGAGATGGCTCAGAGGTTAAGGTGCTTGCCTGCAGAGCCTGATGACCTGGGTTCGATTCCTCAGTACCCACATTAAGCCAAATGCACAAAGCAGCAGATGTTGAGTTTTTGTAGTGGCTGGAGGCCCTGATGCATCCATTCTCTCTCTCTTTTCTTTCTCTCTCTCTCTCTCTGCTTGCAAATAAATACATAAATAAATAAAAAACATTTTTAGTGCTGGAGAGGTAGCTCAATGGTTAAGGGGTTTGCCTGCAAAGCCTAACAACCCAATTCAATTCCCCAGTACCCAAAAGCCAGATGCACAAAAAGGAGTACATGCGTCTGGAGTTTGTTTGCAGCAGTCAGGGGCCCTGGCGCTCCTATTCTCTGCCTGACTCTCTTTCTGTGTGTGTCTCTCTGCTTGCAAATAAATTAATTAAAATATTTTTAAAATTTTTTTAAAAAGAAAGTACAAATGTAGAACAGAAAGCTGTTTGCTCGGGGCTGTTTTTGCCCATGGCTGCACTAATCAGATACAAGCAGGAAAGAAAACTCAGGGTCATGCTGTCTCCCTGGTAAAGCTTAGACAATAGAAACTGTGTTTTAGAGTATCATCCGGGCCTGGTTTCTTTGTTAAATTTCTTCTACCGCACAGTTATCAGCCAGCCCAGCCTCAGCCCACAGCGCTGGATGCCCCTTCCCTCTCTGTACAGTGTGTGGTGGACACCTACTACATGAACACTCTGGTCACTCTGTCACTTCACTAGAAGGATACATGTCTCTGTCACAACAAATAGCAGAGGTCCCTGTGTCAGGGAGTTCAGAAGCCCCCATTCAACACTGGAAGGCAGGACGGGGTCTTGCAGCATTTTTTTTTTTTAGGTAGGGTCTCATCGTAGCCCAGGCTGGCCTGGAGCTTCTCTGTAGTCCCAGGTTGGCCTCATATTCCCAGCCATCCTAGCCCTGCCTCCTGAGTGCTGGGATTGAAGGAGTGCACCACCACGCTGCATAGCGGTTCTTCTGAACCTGTCACAGTTCACATACTGTCCTTTGCTCAGAGCTTCTACGACAAGAACTCTGGCAGAAAATTTCCAGGCCATCCATTTTGGGTAGCGTGGTGGGCGAGGCTGAAAAGCTGAAATGGATCTGGGGGGCCTGGTGCAGAATAAAAATCCAGGGGCTGGGATATAGTTTGGTGGTAAAGCACTTACCTAGTATGCACAAAACCTTGGCTTGATCACCAGGATCACAAAAGAAAAAGAAAAAGAAAAAGAAAAAGAAAAAGAAAAAGAAAAAGAAAAAGAAAAAGAAAGAAAGAAAGAAAGAAAGAAAAAGAAAGAAAGAAAATAAGCCTAATGACCTTGGTTCGAATCCCCAGTACCCACATAAACCAGAAGCACAAAGAGGGACATGGGTCAGGAGTCCATTAGCAGTGGCTGGAGGCTCTGGTGTATCCACTCACTCTGCCCCCCCCCCCTGTATCTCTCTGCTTGCAATTTTTTTGTTTTTCAAGGGTAGGGTCTCCCTCTAGTGAATCTAGTGGATTTTAGTTTAGTGGGGTTTTTTTTGTTTTTGTTTTTAGAGGTAGGGTCTCACTCTAGCCCATGCTGACCTGGAATTCACTATATAGTCTCAGGCTGGTCTTGAACTCATAATGATCCTCCTACCTCTGCCTCCCAAGTGCTGGGATTAAAGGCATGTGCCACCACGTTCAGCTCAAAAATATTTTTTTTTTAAAAAAAGAAGAAGCCAGGTGTGGTGCCACACACCTTTAATCTCAGTACTGGGAGGCAGAGGCAGGAGGATCACTTTGAGTTTGTGAACAACTTGGGACGATATAGTGCCAGGTCAACCTGGGTAGAGTGAGACCCTACCTTGGAAAAAAAAAGTTAATAGTGTTTCCTAAACATTACTGGCATTTCTAATCCCCAAAGAGTTGGGGCTCCCTCTGCCCGTGAGCTCTTGAGCCTCTTCTTGTTCTGGGCCCCTCACCTTTCTGTGCTGTTTTTCTCTTGAGTTTGTAGTATTGTGTAGCCCAGGCTGGACTTGAATTCTCCACCCTCCTGCCTCAGTCTTCTGAGTGCTAGGGTGGCAGGCCTGTCGCCACACCTGTCTTCTTTTGAGTTCAAGGGGAATAATCTGGGAAGTTGTTCACCTGAGAGCAACAACTTTGTGAACTCGAGACTAACAAGTACTCCAGCCTTTGCGTCTCAGCAGCGGCCAATGCCAGGGCTTAGCACAGCAGCAGGTGCTGGTGTGGGCTTGGCATGGGCAGGCCACTGTGTGGGTGTCCATCCTGGATGGGTGGCAAGAGGACACTCAAGAATTAACCCAGACCAAGGCTGGGTGCCTCCTCAGAGGACGCGAGAACCACAGGTACCCTCGTCTTGCCTTTTAAAAGTACCAGCTCAAATCTCAGGGCCTGGACAGCAGGCTTAGTTCTGTTTGGGTCTGAAAGCAATAATGCAACCTTCCTAAACCTAGGATATTTTTCCTTTGAAACATGCAAAACGGACTGTTTGTGTCTTTGTCTGAGGGAGCCTCCAGGATGACCCCCCAAAGCCTGAGGCCAGCCCTGGGAAGGGGCCTGGTCTGCCTGAGATGGGCCAGAGCTGAGGAGGAGGACGTGCCTGGCCTTCAGCCTGCCTTCTTTTATTCCCTCACCTCTTGCCACTATCATCCTGTCTTTAGATTCAGACATGGCTCAGGAGTCCAGGCCTGGCCCAAAGAGACAGCAGGGCACAGCCATCTTCTGGTAAGTCTGTCGTGTCGGCAAAGGGAGGCTGGTTGTGGGTTTGTTTGATCCCCTGAGATGGGACAAGAACCCCAGAAGGCTCCCTAAGTATGAAGGCCACTAAACAGCTCAGGCTGCTCAACCTGTGAGGAGGTACCCTGTCCTTCAGACTCAGCTGGTGTCTGTAAACAGAACTGACTGAGCACATCCCGGCATCCCTTGGAGCTGACCTGAGTGGGGCAGAATGACCTTCTTGCAGTTTGAAGCCAGGGACTTATGTCCTCCAAGAGGAGCCTCTGTGGGGACTGGGGATTTTTTCCAGGTAGACATGTTTGGGAACTGTTCTGGCCCTTAACTTGGGGTGCTGAAAGCAATTATGTGGTGTAGTGTGTCTGTGGTGTATGCACATGTGTGTGCAGGTGCAGGTGCCCTTGTGCATCTGTGGGGGTCAGAGGAAAATGTTGGGGTATCCTCCTCTTCTGGAAGCTTATCTTTGTGTTTCCTTGAGACTTAGTCTCTCACTGAACCCTGAGCTGCCATTTTCATGGTAACACTGGCTGATCAGCAAGCCCTGGGTGATTCTCTGGTCGGGTATCACAGGACTATGGTTATAGGTGTTATGTGGCCTCGCTGGGCTGTTCACACAGGTGCTGGGGTTCAGCCTCAGGATGAACCAGGCCCTCCTCATGCTTGCATGGCGAGGGACTCATTGAGGCCCTGGAGCCTCTCCAGCCCCACTTAACACTTAAAACAACTTTAAGGAAATATAGTGGGGTTTTTGTTTTGTTTTGTTTTTTGGGGGGAGGACAGGGTCTTACTCCGTAGCCCAGGCTAACCTGGAACTACGTAGACCAGGTTGGCCTCAAACTCTTAGCCATCCTCTGCCTTAGCATCCCAAGTGCTGTGCTTTTAATTTTGACCCACCATGCCTGGCTCTTTTTCTTTTTTAAAAAGGGCTGGAGAGGGTCTGCTAAGCCATTTCTCCAGCCCTGTTTACATACTTTAAAAATATTTCATTTCTTTATAAGCAGAGAGACAGAGAGAGCAACAGAGAGAAAGCATAGACATGCAGGGCCTCTAGCCACTGCAGACAGACTCCAGATGCATGCATCGCTTTGTGCATCTGGCTTATGTAGGTACTGGGGAACTGATCCTGGGCTGGGTCCTTAGGATTTGTAGGCAAGCACTTTAGCCACTGTGAAGTCTCTCCAGCCCCACGATGGCTTTTTCTGACCCCTCGGCTGGGCATCTGCGATGGCTGCAGTCAACTCTGGGCCAGGTATGCCAATGACAGGGCTTCTGCCTTGCTGTGAGGGAGGTGGGAAGCACTGGAGTAGAACAGCATGCCTGCCTGCAAACATCCTGGTTCCAAGGTTTCCACTTACTTTTGGTGTTTGATTTAGGAGGTGTGGGCTGCTCTGTAGCTCCAGGTTGATTCTGGGGGCAATTAGGCCAAATCTCTCCTTTCAGTAGCCTCGGACCCTGTAGCTACCACTCGGAGCAGCTTTTCACTGCGCATGTTTGGGGCTACTGAGCATGTGTCCTCATGAGCTACTCAGGGGCTTGTAGCTACCTAGGCTGTGTAAAACCCTCTTCTAGGGGAGTCTGTTGACGTGGTTTGGTAACCATCTGACAGAAGGTTAGCAGTTCGGGCTGGAGAGATGGCTCAGCGGTTAAGGCACTTGCCTGCAGTGCCTAAGGCCCAGGGCTCAATTCCCCAGGACCCACATTAGCCAGCCCCACAAGGCGGTGACCCTGGTGCATTCTCTTTATCTCTGCTTGAAAATGAAAAATGAATAAATAAAATATATATAGCAAGTTCTGGGCTAGTCAGGGCTACAGTGTGTATCGTGTGAGACTGTTTCAAAATAAATGAGAAACAGAGGGAGGAGAGAAAAGAGGGAGAAGAAAGAGGAAGAGATGAGAGGAAGAAAAAAGGAGAAAGAGTGAGAGATTGGAAAGAGAGAAGAAAGAAACTGGTTAAGACAGGAAGGACTGGTCCCCTCCTCCTGCCTCACTGCATAGGGACCCGTACCTACGGTGTCTTTTGCCTCTCTTTTTGTGGGGGTCTCGGGTTTGCACAGACCAGGGGCAACTGTGGGTACTGCCTCAGTGGAACCAAGTTGCTCCCCTTGGAAGTCAGGGCCAGGAAGCCCCTCCCTGCCGG
This sequence comes from Zapus hudsonius, assembly GCA_004024765.1. Lineage (NCBI taxonomy): Eukaryota > Metazoa > Chordata > Mammalia > Rodentia > Dipodidae > Zapus > Zapus hudsonius. The sequence continues at coordinate 4,151 of PVHP010040544.1, read as the reverse complement.
CGGTAAGCGCGGCTGCCACAGCGCATGCGCGCACACCCTGATCGTGTCAACTCAAAAAACAGTAAAATCTTGTTGTTTACATCCCTAATTCTCGACCATTTATGCAAAACAGTCATTTTGGAAGAACGAGGTCCGAGAAGGTTGAGACCCAAAAATGCTAGTCATGCATTGGCCGGGAATCGAACCCGGGCCTCCCGCGTGGCAGGCGAGAATTCTACCACTGAACCACCAATGCTCAGACGGAGAGGGCTGTCTCTCTGATGCCTAGGAGGTCTGGCTGGCGGCGTGAAGGCGCCTCTGAGCTCCGCGACCCGCTTTCCTCGGCGTGGGCAGCCACGGGCTGCGGAAGGACGCGAGTTCCGCGGCGCCCGCCCTCGTTCCTCCTCCGGCCACCGGATCCGCTGCAGCCCGGTGCCGCCCGGCCTCCCACCGACCTCCGGAGCCCAGGAAGCAGGCGCCCGGCAGCCGCCTCTCGGTTCTGAGACCTGCTGGCATCGGTTAGCCCTGGACTGGGCACTCGGCCACCAGCGCCGGGGACGTGTTTGGGATCTTCACCTTCAAGCCCACGCATCCTCGCCCCACTCCCAACCTGACACGCTCCCAGCCCCAGCCGGAGCTCCGGGGTCCCCGCGGGTCCCTCGCCCCCCAGGGCACCGCCCGTAAGAAAGGCTGAGAACTTCTCCACCTCCAGGGCCTGGAGCCAAGGGCAGCGCGGACTCTGCCCGCTGTCCTTGCCTGAGCTGAGCTCTGCATCCTGGCACTTCCCACGCGGGATTAAAGGCTTCCACAGCCCGACGGTGACTGCGGGCTCGCTCTTAACTCTTCCCTTTCATCCTTTGCCAGACCAAGATCCGGACCCTTAGCGGTGTCTGGCTCAAGCGGGAGATCCTTTGGAGAGCCAGGCTCTGGCTGGACAGCAGCCTGCAGGCCAGTTGCCCTGGTGCCACCTGGAATCCCTGGGGATGGGCGTTATCCGAGCCCAACCCCCGGAATCTGGTTGTGTGACCTCCCAAATTGACCTTGGGCAAATTTTTATGGGTTTCTTCTGCGAAAGGATCTTAGCGTTCTAAACAACACCTGCAGATGGAGGCAGGTCCATCAGGAGTTCGAGGAGCTACCTATCTAGTGTGAGGCCAGCCTGGGCTAATCTGAGACCCTTTCTTATAAATTGTTTCATCCTTGATTTTTCAAGTTCAACTTGGAACCAAAGGCTCTGATTCCACCTTCTCATTTGTCTCCACAGTCGAAAGAAACTATGAACTGCACAGAGAAGACACCCCCTTTGGGTGGGTAGGTCTTACTCTGTGTCCTAGGAAAGGCAGGTGTAGCTGGCCGGCTCAACTCCGCCCCTCCTGTTCCTTTAGGATCCCTCCACTCATCAACCAGGTGCCGGCCAAGATCCGAAGGACCCACAGGTGTCTAGGGATCAAAAGCAGCTGCAGCCCCCACAAGGCTTCTAGGAAGAGCCATCTGCCCCCGAGACAGATTAAGTGTGAGTGGAAGGGGAGGCACAGTTTTCACCTGCAGTCTAGGGAGGAGCTGGGCTACCTTACCTGAACTGAGGTGAACTGGGGAGCCCTTGCAGCACCACCCTTAGCCCCTATGGCCTCCGGGCCCAGCTTGGGCATCAACCCTGTCCCCTCTCCCAACAGTCCAGACAGATGAGCTGCACTCCATCACGGAGGAGCTGAGCCAGATCAAAGCCCAGGTGGACCGCTTGTTGCAGAGTCTGGAGCAAATGGACCATCAGAGGGACCAGCATGCAGGTCAGGTACTCAAGGGTGGACCCAGCCCACATCCTCAGCAGGTCTGATTTTTCCTGCCTATGGCATTTCCTGAGTAGGCCTCCTCTCCATTCCCCCTGCCTGTTCTTGTGGCTGGTTGTCCCATAGAACAGCTATATGGAACTAAAGCATCCTGTCCCATCAACCTCTTGCTCTCTGGAGCATTAGATCATTGTTGGGCCCCTGATGGGGTCAGCTGGACCTTCAAACTTGGCCACTGATTGTTGACTCTGCACAGGGACAAAGGACAGCAGAGAAAACGGGAGTCCTAGAAGAGAGGACTCTTCATTCAGAACAAAGGATCCCCTGCAGGAGCCCAGGTGCCAGAGGGCTCTTCCAGAGGCAAACAGCTCAGAGGGAAACACAGACACCACGGAGGCAGTGAGTGGTTTATCTTCCTCTTTCCAAACCTACTTGTATTTGGGCTCTGTGACCTCTATGGGAAAGAAGGTATACTCTGCCTTATGCGGAAACTCACAGTAATAGGGTGCAGAGAGGCAGTGCCTAGAATAGACCCTACCCTGCTTTTAAAACAACAAAAACAGGGTTTCATGTATCCCCAGACTTGCCTCAAATTTGATATGTAGCCAAGAATGACCTTGAACTTCTGATCCTCCTAGCTTCCTCCTGAATTACAGGGATTACAGGCATGTACCCTCACACCTGGTCTCATGTGATGCAGGGGATAGAACCTAGAGCTTTGTACATGTACATTTGAGACAAGCACTCTACCAAATGAACTACATCCCCACTCCCTTGCCCTTTAACGGTGTGCTTGATTGGCACAGCAATACCAGGGGCTTACTATCAGGCAGTTGGACTCTGGTCAGTCAGTACTAGGCTGAAATACCAAAATCCTAGATTTGAGATTTGTAGAACTTTTATGTCAGAGGTATTATGCATGTCCCCTGCATAAGAACCCCCTGGCAATCTTGTTAAAACCCAATCTCTCATTTAAAAAGCAAAACAACACAACTCCCAAACATCTGCCCTCTTGTGGGTACAGGCACCATCCCACTGGTTGGCGAAGGGTCTTGGGATGCATTTGCCATGATCCGAGGAAAGCTGTGGATGGAGAAGGCCAAATCTGAGCTGATCACAGCCCTTTGTACAGAAGCAGTAAAGGCCTGTGTTTTCCTGGCCTTTCTACATTCTCTCTACTGTCAGTGGTCCTTAGATAGGCTAAACCCACCTTGCCTCTGGGCCCTCCAAGCAAGGCCAGGGTGGCTGTGGTGGATTCTCCTTCACCACCTCTGTAGCTCTGCCCCAGGCTGGCTGGCCTTAAGTGGGCCCTCCCTAGTGCCCAGGGCCTGAGTCACAACAGCCCTGAAAAAGAAGAGGACTACAGAGAGAGTGCTTGCTTCTGCCTGCTGGTCGGGGTGCCAAGGTCTCAGGAAGATTTCAGGACCACGGATATTGCTCAGTGGCAGAGGGCATAGGTAGCATGTGCAGTTCCCAGTGACTCCCTCCCCAGCCAAAGCTCCCAAGGCAGGAGTGAAGGCAGGATCTGGGAGACTAGATACTGGCATATGCCCTCTTCTCTAAACTGTCCCCTTGTTTTCTACAGGTGACGTCAAACATCTGACCAGGGCAGCCAGGAGGAGGTGGGAACCCTTTTGGGATCATCAGCTCCAAGCACTTTCTTGGGATCTTCTTTGTCTTGTATATTTCTTTTTAAAAGCCCCCAATTGCATCTATGCAGGCCCAGCGGAAAGCCTCCTCAAAGTGCGTTTTTCCATGACTGGCAGGGGCGGTTCACTATCTTCAGGATGGTGATCAGGAGGCAATTCACAGGACACTGATAGCCTTTAGCTGTCACTAACTGCAGACTGCCCAGTTGCTGCCTTCCTTCCCCATATACCACTTGTGGTAGTTAGATTGTATGGCACCACACTCAGGCTATAATCCCACTGGGGAAGAGGAAGAATGTCACTGGGGGTGGATCTTGGGAATCCTGCCCAAGTGTGGAGAGCAGTTTGGAGCTCTGATAGTTTTGTGGTGCTGGCCGTTGGTGTCTCTGCTTGGATCTATAGAAATAAGTCAGCTTCTTTCACCATGGAATTTGTATGCCTGAGATAAACCCTTTCCTTCCATAAGCTGCTTCTGGCTAGGTGTTTGTGAGCAGCACAAAGCTGACTGCAACACCGCTAGGACTAGTGCTGTGAAACGCCTTCAGCCCGGCTTTTTCCAGCCAGAGGTGAAGACTTGTATCCCTACAGACTGACCTGAACCATAGTCATCTGTGTGTACCCACCTAACCCCTCCTGACTCAATGCCCTAACCATACATATGCATTTTACAAAGCCATCCTTCAGAAGAGGTATCATTTAAAAAATAGTTTAATTTCAGAAGAGGGGGCGGAAAGAT
>PVHP010040542.1:0-15830 GCA_004024765.1 Zapus hudsonius | reverse complement strand
CCCAGCCTAACTGAGTAACATTAAGCTAAGTTTTAGAATATGGAATAAAGCATGGGCGTGGTGGCACATGCCTTTAATCCCAACACTCCTTTAATCCCAGGAGGCAGAAGTAGTAGCTGATAAACCTTGATCCTGTTTGTTGATACTTTTGTACTGTGCTGATTGGCTCTCACCAAAAGGTTTGAATCTTATTGCTTGAGAGAAATAGGCTGAACAATGCAGCCTCGGGTTATAAAAGGGTTTTGGGTGCTGGAGGCCAAGGGTCCGAGACCTCCCTAACAATTTACGGTGCCAATTAAAGAGACATGCAATCGTGAAAAACAAAGGTTTATTCATTGTGGCGGCATTGAGAAGAGGAACAAATAAAGAGGCCCAGTGAATCATCCAAGCCCCTCTCCAGGGTCCTGACCTGAGGTTTAGGTTTAAATAGAGGGGAAGGAGTATGTAAACTAGTCTGTCCTGGTCAAGGCGTGGTCCCACCCATCACTGTCTGGACTTCTGTCTCTCCTGCAAGGTGGTCTGAGAAGTTGTCATCACTGTGTAAAATCTCTTCCTGGGAGACACGTTCCTTCTCTGGCTGGCACCAGGCTCCAGCCTTTCCCTTCCTGCAGCATGGCATGTCTAGGGAAATTCTAATTCCCGGGGGTCCTGTGGCAATAGCCAAAGAGAGAGGCACAAATGTGTCTCTCTAGAATATTTGCATTTCTTCCAGGATGGTTACAAGCCTTTATGGAAGATGCTTTATATCCAAACCGCTGAGGGGCTGCTTAGGGTTTGCCATCAATACAACTTTCTGGCTCAGCTGATTCAGGTCTGTGGAGGCCAGGGGCTGGGTCTTTCCTCCAGTTTCTCCAGTGCCTGGCCTCTATTGCCTGAGGGGAAGTTGGTAAATAGGCCCCTTCTTCCTTCCTTCTTTTTTATTTTTATTTGCAAGTAGAAAGATGAGAGAGAGACAGACACACACAGAGAGAGAGAGAGAGAGAGAGAGAGAGAAAGAGAGAGAGAAAGAGAGAGAGAGAGAGAGAGAGAATGAGAGAGAATAGACACACCAGGGTCTCCAGCCACTGCAAATGAACTCCAGATGCATGCACCACTTTGTGCATTTGGCTTGCATGGGTACTGGAGAATCACATCCAGGTCATTAGGCTCTGAAAGCAAGTGCCCTAACCACTGGACAATCCCTCCAGCCCCAATTTTTCCTTCTTTTCTCTCCCTCCTTCCCCCTCTCTCCTTTACTTCCTTCTTCTTTCTCCTTGTTCTTTCTCTCTCTTCATGTGTATGTGGCAGGAGTATATGTTTATGTGTGTATGTGTGTTTATTGTGTGCGTGTTCACACATAGGAGCATGTGCACAGGAGGCCAAAGGTCACTGTTGGGGGTCTTCCTCTATGGCTCCCCCTTATTTTGAGACCTGGTCTCTCACACTCACTGATTTGGTTAGACTAAGCTGGTCAGCAAGCTGCAGGGAGCCTCCTGTCTACACCCACCCAGTGCTGGTCAGCAAGCTGCACAGAGGTTCCTGTCTACACCTGCCCAGTGCTGGTCACCAAGCTGTACAGAGGCTCCTGTCTACACCCACCCAGTGCTGGTCAGCAAGCTGCAGAGAGGTTCCTGTCTACACCTACCCAGTGCTGGTCAGCAAGCTGCAGAGAGGCTCCTGTCTACACCTACCCACTGCTGGTCAGCAAGGTGCAGGGATCCTCCTGTCTCCACCTACCCAGGGCCTGCATGGCAGGCATGTGTCACCACACCCAGCATTTAACATAGGTTCTCGGACAGCACTTTCCCCATTGAGCCATCTCTTTGCCCTGTGTTCATTTCTGTCTGTTCTTTTCCTTCTTTCCCCACAACAACGACATCAGAAGCTCAGAGAAAGGGCATGAGGGGACTTGGAAAGTCCATGGAAGCCACTCCACTGCCTCCGACACGGACCAGCCAACCTCGGGAGCTTCAGCAGAGAGGAGATTCCAGACATTGCTCTCGTCTCTGGAGATGAGCCTGGCTCTCCCCTGAGCTCTGTCAGTCAACATAACATTCTGCTTCGCCATTGATTTTTATGTCTTCCTACACTAATTAGACATGTTATTACTAATCTCTGGTAATCACCACGAGGGGCTTGTGGAAAGTCTCTGAGATTTCAATCTAGATTAAAAATAAGCAACATTATCACCTCTGGGAAAATGCAAAGAAAGCACATGTTATTTTAATGTTTAAATCAATGAAGCTGTCCTGTTTCTGTTTTGTGCTAGTATTGATGAAATTTATAAAAATCCCCTTTAAACTTCTTTCTGTCCATCTTCTCCCTGCAGGGGCGCAGGATTGATTTCTCGAAGGCCTGTGATGGGATCCTTGTGGGAAGGCCCGTGTACATTGGGGGCTGTGGAGACCTGAGGGCTGGGAGGGGGCTGCCAGCACCTGCTTCCCACGCCTTTCTTGTGATTTCCATTGATTCTTCTGATTAAAGCAGCCTTTGAAGCCACAAGAAAGGAAGGGAGGCAATGCTTTCTTCCTTAATTAAGCTCTCTTCCAATGGTTAGTCCCTAAGCTATGACTGCAAAGCTATCTCCTTAAGCAGAGGGATCAAACCATCCTGGGGGAGGCAGAGAGGGGAGGAGAACATTTAAACTAGGAACTCTCTCTCTCTCTCTCTTGTTTGTTCTTCCTCCCTTCCTTTAAATGTAATTGTGTGTGTGTGTGTGTCTGTATAAATGTATGTGTGGGTAAGTTCATGTGTATGCTTGCATGGAGACCAGAGGACAACCTCGGGTGTCATCCTCAGGCACCGTCCATCTTTTTTTGAGACAGGGTCTCTCATTGATTCACTGGTTAGGTTAGACTGGTGTCCAGTGAGTCCCAGGGATCCCCCTGTCTCTGCCTCCCCAGCACTGGGATTATGAATGTGTGTCTCCATGTTCAGCATTTTTATACAGGTTCTGGGGATCAAACTCAGGGCCTTGCCAGGTGTGGTGGCGCACGCCTTTAATTCCAGCACTCAGGAGGCAGAGTTCGAGGCCACCCTGAGACTACATAGTGAATTCCAGGTCAGCCTGGGCTATAGCGAGACCCTACCTTGAAAAAACAAAACACAACAAATAAACCAACCAACCAACCTTCAGCATTGCGCTTGTGAGATAAGTACTCTACTGACTGGGCTATCTCCCAGAGCTTAGGAGGCTTGTTCTTATAAAGAGGGTAAAAAAGAATGCTGAACACACTCGGCTGTACGGAAGAGACCAGCAAGTCAAGAAATGCTCATCTGTGCAACAGTGGCACTAAACTGAGGAGGGTAATCAACGGTTTAATGATTGGCTAAGAGATCCACTTAGTGACAAGGAAGTCTTAACTGGAACTGGGATCCATAGCATAATCCTATGGGGACCAAGAACTCGGGCTCCTAGGGGAAATTCCCACTACCAGAGAGCTACAGAGAGGCTACACCCATTAGGAGCTAGTCAAAATAGCAATGTTGTCTCATTTAACCTATATTGATCTCACTCTCCGATGGAGATTCTGTTTGCATTTTTAAGAAGGCAGTGAGAGAGCCAGGGATGACTCAGTTCCACCAACAAGACATTGGATGATGGATGACATCCTGGCAGGAGACAAACCACACCTAGCCTTTACATAGGGCCCAAATGAAACTACGAGAAAGTGACGAGACAAACAGGAGACCAATCACCACAGCAAGTCTGATGACCCATGAAAGGTCCATGGAGACAGACACCAATGATACCCATCACAACCCAGGGCAAAGATCCAGAGATACTTAAGATCTCAGCAACAAAGCAGACTCAAAACTTACCCACTATGACTCAGGGAACTGAGCGGAAGAGGGGGCGGAAAGAATGTAGGAGCCATGGTGAGGGAGAATATCCAGAGACATTACTCTCTCAGCAACAACACACACAGGGGGAAGAAAAAAAAAGAAAGAAAAACTGACTACCTTGGGTGCAGTTCAAAACCCCTCTCCTATGGACAGATCCAGTATATGCACCAAGGAAGGACCCCAGTGGGGAGGGGACAGAGAGGAGGGAAACGGGGACACCTTCACAAGATTTGCTCATACAATGTATATACTTATTCATAATAAAGATATTTAAAAAGCAGGGCAAAAGAGAAAAGATCTAGTACATTCTGTCACACAATTGAGACAAATGTGTTGATATAGCAAGAGAATCGAGCCTGTTTTCAGGTCCTGTGCAGGGACAGCCTGGGATTTGTAACACCACGGATCAGAAATGGAGGTGGCATATGGACTTGAAGTGAAATGAGGCCCCGTTAACTTTTTGCCAGGCATAGTGAGTGGGGAGGGAGAGAAGGAGTCACCAAACACATTTCTGTTGCCACAGCAATCCTGGCATCAGCGATGGGGACAGCTTGTGCACCCAGAAGGGTGCCATCGTGTACCACAACTCTGGAGGCAGCCTGTGTTTGCACATCTCCTGTGTGTACAGGGAATCATGCTCAGCCTGCCTGGGAGCTCCTGGCTCCTGAAATAGGAGAAAGATATAACTGGCTTTGCTTTTGTCTGTGATCTTAGTCTTATGCCAGATTTCTCAAATAACGATTGCTGAAGTACCCAGCATTCTTCTAGCTCTCTGCCCTGTGGTTTGTCTCTTCTGTTTCTTATCTTTTCTTTTTTTTGTGTGTGTGTCCCATTGCATATATATGGAGGTCAGAGGAGAGCCTTCAAGTGTTTTTTCTCTCCTTCCAGGGTTTAAATTTTTAAATTCATTTTTGGTGGGTACATGCATGTGTGTGTGATGTGATATGTGTGTGTGTAGTGTATGCACATGTGTGTAATGTAATGTGATGTGTGTATGGTGTATGCACATGTGTGTGTAGTATGTTCACATGTTTGTAGTGTATGCACATGTGTGTAGTGTATGCATGTTTGTGTGTAGTATATGCATGTGTGTGTAGTGTATGCACATGTGTATATAGCGTGTTCACATGTGTATAGTGTGTTCACATGTGTGTAGTGTGTTCACATATGTATGCATAGTGTATGCATATGTGTGTAGTGTGTGCACATGTGTGTATAGTGTTCACATATGTATGTATAGTGTATGCACATGTGCATGTGTGTAGTGTATGCACATGTGTGTATTGTGTTCACATGTGTGTAGTGTGTTCACATCTGTATGCATAGTGTGTGCATATGTGTGTGTAGTGTGTGCACATGTGTGTGCAGATGCACATGTCTTGTACACAAATGTGTGGATGTCAGAGGAGAATGTTGGGTGTTCTCCTTTCACTCATCCCTGTTTCCTTGAGGTGGAGTCTTCTACTCAACCAGAGCTGCTATTTTTGAGGTTGTTTTGGGTTAGCAAGCTCCAGTGGTTTTCTGGTTTCCATGCGACAGAACTGAGGACCACACCAGCTGTTTACTTGAGTACTAGGGAATTGAACTCAGGTGGTCTCAGGCCCTCATGCTTGCAAAGCAAGTCTTCCTAACTGAACCACTAAACCACCTCCCCAGCCTCTCTTTATATCTTATCAGAGACAGAGTCTCTCCCATTGCTCACCACTGAGAAGGCCCGTGAGCTTTGGGATTCTTCTGATTCTGTCTCCCATTGCTATTGGTACAGTGGGATTTCAGATGCACGAGCTCCTGTGCATCCAGCTGTACATGGGTGCTGCACATCTGCATTCTGGTCAGCAGACTTGCTGAGCAAGCAACTGTAGTCATTGAGCCATCTCCCCGTCTCCCCGCCAATCATGTTATTTTTTGCCTCTGTTTCCTCTACTGAACTATGAGCTCCTGGACAACAAGGGGGATGTGTAATGTACTGGAAACGTAGCCCTCCAAGCCATGTGTTGATTATAGCTTTTGGAGGTCGGGACATTGGGAGGTAGTTAGCATCAGATGAGGTCATGAGGGTTGGAACCCCATGGTGGTTTGAGTGACTTTATAAGAAGAGGAGGAGAGAGCTGGCTGTCACACTTCATGTGTTACCAGCTGATGTTCTTGACTGCAGCAAGAAGGCCTCCACAGAAGGCAAGCAGGTGCTCTTGCTTCCCTAAGTCTCCAGAACTACAAATCAAATCAACTTCTATTCATGAATGATCCTAGCTCAGGTATTTTCTTAGAGTAACAGAGAACAGACTAAGACACACGATGGGAATAGCTGTGATCGGTGGGGCAGGCCTGTCATTGGGGCCACTGGAGACAAGTTGATGGAGAAGAGTTAATCATTACAGTCCCTACCTCACAGGGCATTCTGAGGGTTAAACGAGTGAGCTTAGCGAGTATCCCTACAATGCACAGTGAGCCTCTGGTCAGTGTTGGCTATGATCTAGGAGAAAGATGGCAGATAGCATGTCTTATCAACCAACCAACCAACCAACCAACCAACCAACCAACCAACCAACCAACCAACCAAGGGTGGTTCTTTTCTGGGACACAGTGTGCAGGTTCCGAGACCCAGCACAGAGAGTATAGAGACTGATTAGAGAGGCCTGTAATGGGTGCAGCTGTTGGGAGAGGTGATAAGTAGAAGCATGATCTGTTAAATCTGGGACTGGGTTTGACTGAACTCCTAGGTCCCCAGGACCTAGCATAGCAGGTGTCTCCAACAAAGCCACATCCTGATAACACATCTATTCACTTCTGCCTGTCACACCTGCAGCCCAGCCCTGCCCTAGACTTCACTATCATTCCACCCATAAATGTCCTTTTTCTGCTTCAGCCAATTTGAGCTGGGGTTTCTTTCTGTTGTGAGAACTAAAGATTTCCTTACTGATTCAAATACGGGAAGCTGTTTGCTTATGATGGATGTGTCAGACTGACTTCCGTGGCTAACAATGCCAGAGCATGACAGCCCAGTGCCTCCAGCTGTCCTCACAGGAATCATCTCCCCAAATCATTTCATTATATCATTTACATTCTTGACTCCTAGTTCTTCCCAGTGGACAGGGAGGTGAGCAAGGTCATCCGGGTTCCACACTGACCACCACTTTTCATTGGTATCTCCCTTCTTCAGATATTGCTAATGTCACCGTCTGGGTTTCAGACAAGCCATCTTTCCCTGTCTTATGCCTCAGCATGTCCCTGGGGGTGATTTGATATGAATCCAATCTAATCCACCATGTCTCGATTTTTTATTAATTCTGCTCTTCAAGTCCTGGGAGGCCCCACTGCGTTTCTACCCACTGTGCACAAGTCAGGGGTCATCTGAAGAATCTGAAACCTGCATGAAGGTTAGGGATAGGCCCAGTGTCACTCTGTTCTGGCAGGAGTCTGTTTTTACACCACATTAATGTCTTTACCCAAGCATTTTCTTCCTCCCTCCCTTCCTACTTCTACTTCCTTCTTTCCCTCCCTCCCTCTCCTTCCTTCCCTTCCTACCTTCTTTTTCTTCTTTCTTTCCTTCCTCCCTCCCTCCCACCTTCCCTCTCTTCCCTCCTTCCTTTCTTGTTTCCTTTCTCTCTCCCTCTTTTTTCCTTCCTTCCTTCCTTCCTTCCTTCCTTTCTTTCTTTCTTTCTTCCTTCCTTCCTTCCCTCCTCCCCCTCTTTTTCTTTCTTTCTTTATCTCTCTCCTTCCCTCCTTCCCTCCTCCTTCCTTCCTTCCTTTCTTTCTTTCTTCCTTTCTTCCTTTCTTCCTTCCTTCTTTCCTTCCTTCCCTCCTCCCCCTCTCTCTTTTTCTTTCTTTCTTTATCTCTCTCCTTCCCTTCCTCCCTCCTCCTTCCTTTCTCTTTCTTTCTTTCTTTCTTCCTTCCTTCCTTCCTTCCTTCCTTCCTTCCTTCCTTCCTTCCTTGTGTTGGTCTTCATCTTCCCCCTTGTTTTAAGGCAGGGTCTCTTGTTACTCTCTGCTGTGTACACTAGGCTAGCTGGACCCTCAAGCTTCTGGGGGATTCTTCTGTCTCTGTCTCTCATCTAGGTGCTCAGGGGTTATAGATGCCTGCTTCATCTGGCTTTTATGTGAGTTTGGGGGATATGAACCCAGGTACTTAATGTTTGTGTAGCGAGCACTTTACCCACAGAGCCACCTCCCCAGCCCCTGTTTTTTAATGTTTTTGGGTTGTTTTGAGATAAGCTCTCTCCATGTAGCTCAGGCTGACCTCACACTCTGAACTTCCTGTCTCAGCTTCATGAATGCTGAGATTACAGGGTATACCACCATGCACAGTTTAGACCTCTTTTTTTTTTTTTTTTTTGGTTTATCACTGGCTCCTTCGCTGCTTCCTGCCTCTGAGGCTTCATGCCCACTGTCTCTCTACTGGGAGGGTTTCCTCCCACAGTAAGTGACCATTCCAGCCTTAAGCACTCAATCTGCCAAGCACTGTCATTCTTAAGCCCTAGGGTACAGTTTGTTCTTGTATGTCCCCACAGGTTCTCAAGCTCTGGTGCTATTGGAAGGTGCTAGAACCTTTCCAAGACAGGTCATAAAGGGAGGAGTTAAGTCACTGGTCATGTACCCTTGATGTCAATATCTGAGTCCTGACCTCATCCTCTCTCCCTTTTGCTTCCTGGCTACCAGGAGGTGAGCAGCTTTGTTTCACCACTATCCCCGCCATGATGTTCTGCCCCAGAGTGACAGTCAAATGACCAAGGACTGAAACATCTGAAATCATGAGTCAAAATTAATCTTCCTCCCGTTAGGTTGTTTCTCTCAGATACACTGTAACAGCACCAGAAAGCTAACACACTCTCATCATGATGGGAAATGGGACATCAACCACCATCTTGTGTCTTTACATAAGTATCACGTCCCATGGATAGACAGGGACCACGTCTTAGTCATTGCTCTGGACCCAGATTCTTCAAATCCTGAGCAAAATGGTCCATGTGTAACCATCCCTGCAGAAACAAAGATATTTTAGAGATACATGTGCCCTTCCCTGTGGCTATCAGACTACAGAAATAATGGTTTCCAAGGAATTAGAATTCCCAGGAATATCATGCTGGGGAAGGAAAAGGCTGAAACTTGGTGCTAGCTAGAGGAAGAACTTGTCTCCCAGAAAGATTTCACACATACTGACAACTTGTCCAGCCATCTTGCAGTGATTGACAGGACCACACCTTGACCAGGACTGCTTACCCATACACCCTTCTTGCTTTCTATTAAAATTTTAATCTCATGAAAGGAACTTGATGATGGACTTGGGGGGGGGTCACTGGATGTCATGGTTTGATCCAGTGTCCCCCACAAACAAATGAATGTGTTCTGGGTAATTGATCCTCAGCTGATGGCAGTTTGGATTTTACAGCCTTGATGGAGCTGTGTTGTTGGGGGTGGGCTTATGGGGTTATAAGCCAGCTTCCCCTTGCCAGAGTTTGTCACACCTTCCTGCCACTATTTCCATTGCTGTGACAGAGGTGATGTCCACCCCTCTGCTCATGCCATCCTTTTCCCTGCCAGGATAGAGTCTCCCCTCAAGTCCATAAGCCAAATAAACCCATTCCTCCACAAGCCGCTTTTGCTTGGATTCTTTCTACGCAGCAACTAGAAATCTGACCACAACACTGGACATCTTTGTTTCTTCCTCTTTTCAATGTGACCACGTTGAAGAAATCTCTTTTCTCTGTCTTTCACGGTCACATCTCTTGACTTGGCTTGTTGAAATCAGTTATAAAGGCTAGCTTGTTAGGGCTGCCAGGACACAGGCTGTGACCCTCGAAGCTCTGACAACACATAGTTAAAGATAATTAATTAATTTCCTAGGAGGATGAGGTATTGTAAGGACACAAGCTTTGGCTCCATTTGCCAATCAGACTAGTGTATTTCTGGATCCCTGGGTGATCATCTAGGACCCCTCTTGCTCTATTTCCAGCCAACTATCTTGTATTCATCCCTTCCTCCCTTGCTGTTCATTTTAATCTTGAATCCCTTCCCTCCTTCCTCACCTGTCCTAATTCCAGGGGCTTTCGTGTGTGTGTGTGTGTGTGTGTGTGTGTGTGTGTGTGTGTGTGTGTGTGTGTCTGTGTATTTGCAACAGGTTCTCCTTCTAGCCTAAGGTGGTCTTGAACTCACAGTGATCCTCCTACCTCAGCCTCCTGAGTTCTGGGATTATAGGCACAAGTCATCATGCCTGAGAATTGAACCCAGAGACTTGCATTCACTAGGTAAGTGTTCTATCACTGAGCTTACACTCCCAGCCCCCTACCCAATTAAGCCCCCCATTCTCTCTCTTTCTCCTCCTCCTCGCTCTCTTTCTCTCTCTCCCTCTGTGTGTGCATGAGTACAAGTATGCCACGGTGCATGTGTGGAGGTCAGAGCACAGCCTTGAGTGCCAGTCCTCACCTTCTACCTTGCCTCAGGCAGGGTGTGGACCTTCAGGGGATTCTCCTGTCTCCCTTCATCTTGCCATGGGCATGCTGGGATTACAGACACATGCTAGCATGCCTGGCTTTATGCTTGTGATGTTGGTGCTTTGACTCCCTGAGCCATCAATCCAACTTTTCTTTGGGATGAGAGTTCTTCTGGCATTGAGCATTGCCAGACTTTTACCATATTGCAAGGCCACAAATGTCTCTTGTTCATCTATATATCTCTTGAAGCCAACACAGAAAGATGCTAAGAAAATCCTAGAAGACCACATGGCCATAAGCAGATGTGTCCCATGCGAGGGAATGGGAATTTCCTTGCAGGCTTTTTCCTTCCCTTGTCTCTCTGGAATTTGCTGAGACCCCTAGTTATTACACATGCGTGGACCAAGTCACTTTCCTGAGGGTTGACACTAATGAGAACTGCCAGACTGGCTGAGCAATTCTGCCTATAGCCTGGGCTCTCCCATTATGGTGAGAGCACAGAACTCCATGGCCTGGAGCCAGGAGGACTCTCAGCACGAAGACCAAGGAGACCAACCCCCAGTGGAATTAAGCCACCTGTATTAGTCAGGGTTCTCTAGAAAAAACAGAGTTGATAGAATGGATTGTAGTCAAAGGGAATTTATTGGGGTAGCTTGCGACAGTCCAACAATAGCCACAGCTGAAGGAACCAGTAGCTGTTCAGTCCACATGGCTGGATGTCTCAGCAGTCCCAATCCAGCCCAGAAGGCCTGATGGCTCCCTGGGGAGCGATGGCTGACGGTCCATGATGTGAGGCTGAGGAAACTGGGTTCCAATGTCCAGGATGTGAGTGCAAGTCACGAACAAGCACCAGCAGCTGGGGGAGGAAGGAAGAGCTTCTCCTTCCCCCTAAGCTTCTTTATATTAGTCTTCTGGAAGGCCCACCCACTGGGGGAAAGGGCTCACTCTGGAGAAGGGAACTCCTCCCTTCTCCAAAATCCCAAAAGGATTTTGGCAGTCCTTCCTGCAGGCAAACTCAGAGACCTGCCCAAGATTACTGTGGATGATTACATAGGTCAAGGTGACAAATAAATTTAACCATCACACCACATGATGCTTTTTGAATCTTTTCTGTCCCCTATGTCACCATAGCCAGAGAAGACTGTCATTGTTTTCTTCCTCCAGTTTCTTTTTCTCTTTCTCTCTCTCTTTGGCAGGAGGCTGCTTTCCTACTAGATCCCTAAACTGAGACAGACCAAGCAGAAGAAAAAAAAACAGAAAAGCAGAAGAAAGAGAATATAAACCAATAGAAAAAAACTCAACAGCAGAATTCAGTGGATAATGAGACGAGGATTTTTCTTTGCTTTGATTATGTATCCATGCTCGAGCACACACACGTTCACGCATGTTCTCATTCATGAATGGAGGCTAGGAGACAACCTTAGGTGTCATTGGGTGATATTGAATGTTCTCTATCAGTCTTCCACCTTATTTCTTTGAGATAGAGCCTCTCACTGAACTTGGAGCTTACTTTTTTAGTTACATTGACTGGCCAGTGAGTACTAGAGATCCTCCTGTCTCTCTTTCTCCAATGTTGGGGTTCCAGGCACATGCCATCACCCTTGGGAATTTTGTTTGTGTTAGTGTACAACTTGGTTTTAAGATCATTTTTATGGACCATTTATTTTGAAGAATTTCTATTTAATAAAATAATAATGATTAGTTATAGCCCTCCTTTGTAGTTATCCAATTGGAATAATAACTTACATTGTCTATGCATATAGAACATTACAACAACTTTATTCATAATCAGAAAAATTTGGAACTTACCAAAATAAACTTTGGTAGGTGAATATGAATTTATCTAGACTATGGAATATTATTTGCCATTAAAAACAATGAGGTATCAAGTCTATTAATTTTATAAAATCAACTTTTCACCAAGAAATCAGTAAGCTCAACTGAAAGTAGAAATCATGTCTTGTAATAAATCTGCTGAAAATCCTCCTCCATTTGTTTTCCCTTCTGCTTAGAATATTTGGCAAATTACCTAGGTAGGCAATGCCAAGCCTTATCTCTGTCAGGTGACCTCAAAGAATTTATTGTCTGTGATGTATTTTTGTTCCCACTAAACTATATTCATTTCTTCTGTATGAACATTATGTCCTTTCCTCTGTATGTATGGACAGTTTTTTAAAAATATTTATTGTCCATAATGAGTTACATTATTTAGTGGGCAAACCATGCGTTGTTATCCCTCCCGACTTCCCCAATTCCCCCCCTCCCCATCCCTGATCAGTTGTATATCCTCCTTCGTGGGCTCTCTGTATTAGTCCTTGTGGCAAGGGATCCTGGATATCTTAGTACTCATCCCGGTCTTCCTGGCCCAAGTGTGTTGTTATGTATGGACAGTTTTTATACATGTGTTTAACGTACTTTGATCACATTTCCTTCCATTACCCTCTCTTGACCCTCCTCTCTGCTTCCCTTCTGAACCACTTATTCCCAACTGGTCTCTCTTCTGCTATGATCTCTCTTTCTCTTTTGCTCTTGTATGTGGCTGTGACCCTCTGAGTTTAATTAGGTTGCCTGCATTGGCACAGGTGGAGGATCAGTTACCAGAGCACGTGGATCCTACTAACGGTTATACCATTACATAAAATGCCTCCTGCTCTCCTATACACCATTATCTGCCAATAGTGCCTCATGGAGGGGTGGGGACCGCATGCCTTCCTCCATCATCAATGACAGAATGTGGATGGGCCCAACGTTGTACAGGTCTTGTGCAGGTAACCACAGTTACTGTGAGGTCATGACTGAGACAGCTCAGTCATTCCTGGATGGCAGCGTTCCACAGAACTACCCCATCCTCAGTCTCTTAGATTCTTTTTTAAAAATATTTTATTTATTTATTTGCAAGCAGAGAGATACACACAGAAAGAGATAGAGAAAGAGAGACTAGGCATGCCAGGGCCTCTAGCCACTGCAAATGAACTCCAGATGCATAGGCCACTTTATGCATCTGTCTTATGTGGGTACTGGGGAATTGAACCCAGGTCCTTAGGCTCTGGAGGCAAGCACCTTAACCACTGAGCCATCTCTCCAGTCTCTCTTACATTCTTTATGCCTCCCCTCTTTCCACATAGTTTCCTGAGCCTTGGAGGGTTTGATGTGGGTGTCTCATTTAATGTTGAACACTTCAGAATAATTTATTTTGGGCATTTCAATGAGTTTTGAGTCTCTTTAGTAGTTGCCAACATATGCAAAGAGAAGCTTCTTTAACCAAAAATAAAAATGGCATCAATCTATGGACATAGGCCTATACATTTAGAGGGTAATTTTATGGGTATACAACATATCCATTTAGCCAAAAAACTGTGGTAGCCTGCCTCCCTCTTAAGGCCCATGACTTCCCCAGCTTTTGACTAGGTTTTCTTTTATACATGGGCCCTGGGCTTTGAACTTAGCCCTGTCAGGTTTAAGACCACAAGAGACCATTCTTGAAAGGAAAGGTTTTAATCAGAGAAAGAACACCGAGCTGTGGGCAATCTCCCCAGAGCAGAGAAAAAAACTACCTGGGAAGGTTGGATCTGGGATTATAAGGGGAAGTGAAACTGAAGTCCAGGAATTTGTCAGGTAGGCTCCCAGGTTGTGGGAAGGGCCCAGGTGGTCTCATAGCTCTTAGCATGGGGGAAGGAAGGTCCCTCCAGCCAGCCAGAGACACAGCAGGAGGAGGTTTACAAGGCAGGCTTTATCTGTAACTCCTGTTGGGGTCTCTGTCGATGTTGACACTTCTCTTGAAGTTCCTTTCAAGGGAAACTGAGGAATTGTGGGTGGACTCCATTTTGGAGCCTGAGTTTTGACCTAACAAGCCCCTCATGCTTATGAAGCAAGAAAATTACCACTGAGTTATATCCTTATCCTACTGATCAGAGCAAGACATCTTGCTGCCATAGGCTAGAAGCCTTTATAAAGACTGAGAACTGAGTCTCAGTTCCCAGGTACTCAAAGCAGCACAGGGCTCCTTCTGCTGAAGGTTGGGGCCTGTTGACTCATTTTCTAGGTTCCCTTTTTGAACCTTTAAATCACATGTTGGAAACTCAGCCGGTTCAGCACAAAACATAGATCAGAATCAGTTCTTCCTTGGACTCAGGCTTTATTGTATTTTTTTCCCCCTCCATAGCTCAAACGAAATCAGTTCTATATCACTTTAAAAATACATGGACTCGGTTCAGTGCAATTTCCCCAAATGCCAAATTGCTTAATTAGACAATAATATCAGAGAAATTGACCATTATATCTGGTTAGCGACTTTTCAGATGGTCTGTGTTACCATTTATATACTCTTTGCAGTCGGGTTTTTAAGCATGAAAATAATTTATTGAGAGATTGTTCTTAGGAGCTATTTTTAATAGCCTAATGGTTTTTTAATTTTCAAACCATTTATATTCATCAGCCTAAGCTAAGAAAGGACTTAGATGGACTCTCTTTGCACTGTTTGTTCCTTCCTTTTCAGTTAATTGGTGGTACTCAGCGGGAAAGCCAAGGTGGGGCGGCATGGGATTTTCCCACTATTGATGGCGTCAGAAGAGGCTCACCATGGAGGAAACAGGCATCAAATAACAAGAGAGGGGCCAGAGAAGTGGCTCAGTTGGTCGAGAGTTTGCTCACAAGCTTGAGGATCTGAGTTTGGATCCCAAGGCCCTATGTAAGTGCTGGGCCAATCTGTAACCCTAGTGCTTGGGAGATGGGGAGAGGCCATCTCCAGAGAAAGCTGGCTAGTTAGTCCATGTGATCTGAAAAGTTCTGGATTCAAGTAAGAGACCCTGCCTCAGTTAATAAACGAGATGACCAAGGAAGATGACATTCGATGTTAACCTCTTGTCTCCACAAACGTGCACATATATGAACATATATACACAAATATACACAGAAAAATCTACCAAGAAAATGATATATTAATGCACATCATCTAGTCTTTTCTTCTTCTTTTCTTTCTTTTTTGTTTCTGCTTTTTTGTGGTAGGGTCTCACTCTAGCCCAGGCTTACTGTGATGGTTAGGTTTTATTGTCAACTTGATCTTTTTAATTATATTGGGTAAGTCTCTTAGGATGCTTACAGAAAGGCAGCCTCTCAGTAGGGGACAGAATGTAAAAAAAAAAAAAAGCTCAGGGCTGGAGAGATGGCTCAGCGGTTAAGGCACTTGCCTCCAGTGCCTAAGGCCCCGGGTTCAATTCCCCAGGACCCACATAAGCCAGATCCACAAAGTGGTGGCCCTGGTTCTCTCTCTCTCTTCCTCTCTCTCTCTCTCTCTGTTTGTAAATAAATAAATAAAATATTTTTAAAAAGCTCAAAAGAAGCTAGAAGTAAACATCCTTTCCTGTGGGCAGTGCAGGAAGGAATTTCTAGAGACTCAGGAAGCCATTAAGGCTGGGGAAGGGTTGCAAGACCCCACCCTAAACTATATAAAGGAGAAGAAACTCTCTTTGCCTTTCCTGCCTGTTTCCTGTTCTGTATATGTGGTGTTGGTGATGGTTTTTTCTCTCTGCTTGGACCTATGAAAGAGGGCCAGCCTCTTTCACTGTTATGGAACTTCCC
>PVHP010040541.1:0-15631 GCA_004024765.1 Zapus hudsonius | reverse complement strand
TGCCTGTTGAATGTGGAGATAGCTTTCTGAAGCCATGGGGATTGTGATAAAATTTATGTTCTTCAAAGTGCAATTCCTGCTATGTCCAATGGTGATCTTGTCTAACAAATGGCTTGCTCTCTTAAATAGGTGATTAACTCCAGGGGAATTTGTAGCCTCTAAAAATTGCAAGTCAGAAAGGGATAGATTCTTTGGGGAAAATATTTTTAAAGTTGCTTACTGATTAACAGGTTTCCAATGGCACACACACACACACACACACACACACACACACACGCATATAGATTTGATTGCTTCCATTTCTCTGTTTCCATGTTTTACCTCCAGTATTCCCCTTTCACTTTATTATCTCATGTGCTTCATTGTCTTCTCATGAGTTTCTACTGTTCCCTCCCTCCTTAAAGTCTCTTTTTTCTAGTCCCATGGGCCCCATTTCCAGTTTCCTGGCCTTCACCCACATTTACCCGCCCCCCCCATCTAGACACATATCTTTAACATTTAGAAGCTAAATGGGCAGAAAGATGGTTCAATGGTTAAGTAATGGTTCAGTGCTTGTTTGCAAAGTCAACCAGCCTGGGTTCACTTTTCAAGTAAACCACATACGTTAGATGCAAAATAATGGTGCAAGAGTCTGACGTCAGCAACATGAAGAGGCACTGGTGCATTCCCACACCACACATGCATGCAAATAAATAAAAAAATGTTTGGGTTTTTTTTGGGGGGGTGTTCAAGGTAGGGTCTCACTCTAGCCCAGGCTGACCTGGAATTCACTCTGTAGTCTCAGGGTGGCCTCAAACTCATGGTGATCCTCCTACCTCTGCCTCCCGAGTGCTGGGATTAAAGGCATGCGCCACCATGCCCGGCTAACAATGTTTTTTAAAGGATCTAAGAACTCCATATGAGGATGAGAGGGAACATATAGCATTTGTTGTTCTGGACCTGGGTCACCTTACATACTATAATGTTTTACAGTTTCCATCCATTTTCTGCAAATTTTGCTTTCCCTTATGGCTGAATAAAATTTCATCGTGTATATATCACATTTTCATTATCCATTCATCTGTTTGTGGACATTGTGGTAGTTTGAATGTATGACCCCATAGACTCAGCACCTAGCAGGCGGACTCCCGCTGCTGGGGACATGTTACTGGGTAGATCCTGATTCCAGCCCAAGAGCAGTGGAGAGCAGTGTGAACTCTGGTGTGGTCCCTGATGCTTGCTGCTTTGTTGATGTTTGCTGGATTGTGGTGGGTTTTCTCTCTCTGCTTGAATTTATGAATGGGAGCCAGCTTCTTCCACAATTGATGGAACTTCCCCTGGACCTGTAAGCCTGGACTAAATCCCTTCCTCCCACAATATGTGTTTGGTTGGATGTTCATCACTGCAACATAGAAATTTGCTACTACAAACATCTAGGCTGGTTCAATTTTATTGCTGTTGGGAAAAGAGCAGTGGATTAGCATGGAAGTGCCAGCGTCTCTTCAGTAGGCTACCCAGGGAGTCCTTTGGGTGTGTCCCCAAGAATGGAATGCTGGTTCATATGGATCATAAGGTTCTCAGCACTGATGTATTTTTAAATACCAAAGGAAATATTAGGGCTGGGAGATGGCTCTGTGGTTGAAAGCACTTGTTTGCAAAGCCTACTATCCTGGGTTCAGTTCCCCAGCATCCATACAAAGTCAGATGCAAAGTGGTGTATACACCTATGATGCCAATGCACCTTCATCAATGGGTGCAGAGCCAGGAGCGTCTACAGCTCATGGGTCCAGCTAATCTGAGGTTCCTTTTAACCTGGAAAACTGTTTGCGGTGGCAAAAGACCCTGTTTCAAAGAAGGTGGAACACAAGACACCTCACAGTTACCTTCTGGCTTCCAAATGCTTTCCATGCCACACGTGCCTATTCACGCAAACATACAAACAGATAAATAACTAAATACACAAATTGGGGTTGGGGAAATGCCTCAGTGGTTAAAAGTACTTACTTGCAAAGCTCTTAACCCTGGGTTGTGTTCCCCAGGACCCACATAAAGCCAGGCACAAAAAGTGGCACATACATCTGGCAATTTTTTGCAGTGGCAAAGTCCCTGGTAAGCTCTTACACACACACACACACACACACACACACACACACACACACACACACACACACACAAATAAGTTTTTTTAAATTATACAGAAAAGAAAATCTTAGAAATCCCATTAACTCTGCTATTTGGGAAGATCGCATCGTCTTACAAATAAACCCACACATCTGTTCTGGGGAATGGTGACAAATGATTTACTCAGGTAGGATATGTAGCCTTTAAAATAATGCATGTGAGAAAGAGAAAGGAGAGAAAGGTTCTTCTTGTTAAATTTATTTTTAAATAAGCTTTGGGAGCAATTTTAAAAATATGTAGGTGACAGGGAAAGTTGACTATCCTGAATGATCAAATCACCTGGAGAAAGTTGCCTTTTAATAAATTTAAGGTGCTTTCTGGTGCCCCTGTGCACAGGACATTCGAAATGCTTTGTAAAACATCTGATTTCATTAGCCTTCCATTTGTTTAATTCTTCTTGTCAGTTGTGGTTTTTGCAGTATAGATGATATGACTAATTTATGTTTTCCTAATTGGGTGGTTAAGTATTTTTGTATATATATTAAATTTGTACAGTGCATGGATATTTCCATATAACTCTAATAAACTAATTAAGCAAACCAATATTCAATCCACTGTGTGACTCATTCATCCTTAATTTGCTACTGACTCTAATATCCACTTGGTTTCCTACTGTGCATGAGGTAATAATATGTAAAAGGAGAGAAAATAAGAAGTACTCATTCTTTGAACTATATTTCCTGTGACTGGCTGATGATATCATAGGATGGTATCCCTTATTCAAAATATTTGAAACTTGAAGTGTTTCATATTTTGGTGTATTTTTATATAATGATAACTTCTCCTGGGGAGGTGAACCAAGCCTAAACACAAAGTTTATTAAGCAGTAAAGAAAAATGAATTTATCAAATTCATAGGAAAATGGATGGATTTGGAAAAGATTAGAGAGAGAGAGAGGTATCACAGGCTCAGGAAGGTGAATGCTGCATGCCCTCTCTGAGACGCAGATCCTTACTTTGAATTTTCCAATTTGTATTTAAGTTAGAGTAAGAGTCAGTAGAGGCCATGAAGCCAGAAAGGAGACATGAAGGAATTGCTTAAGGGGAAGTGACGATTGATATATAAGCAGAGAGACAGAATACTGGGAATGGAATGGTTAAAGTGGGGTTAAGGGAGGGAACTGGGAAGAGGTGGGGTCAGGAGAGAACTAACTCACAAACACAAAAACCATAGGGAAACTCATTTCTTTGCTAAATAATTCAAAATTTCATGAGTAACAGCAGTGAGAGTGCTTTAATTTGGGCAGGAACTGCCTATGGGGGTGGGTGATGCTGTTCACAGAAGCCACGGGTTATGACAGGAAAACCCCAGCACCAGGGATGGGATATCTCAATGAGTGTTGGTCACAGAGGCCCTGGAGTTCCCCCAAACAATTCAAGCTATCGCTAAGGTTCGTGGTTGTCTTTCAAAGCTGGATGGTTAAGACTCCTGCTGAAGACACCCTAAATGTTAGTCACAGGACTA
Organism: Zapus hudsonius; assembly: GCA_004024765.1. NCBI lineage: Eukaryota > Metazoa > Chordata > Mammalia > Rodentia > Dipodidae > Zapus > Zapus hudsonius. The sequence continues at coordinate 12,007 of PVHP010040541.1, read as the reverse complement.
AAAAATAAAGCCGGCATCAGGGGCGAAAGCCTTTGGGGGCCTTTGGAGGCACCCCCTGGCTTAATCTTGGACAGCACCTGACAGCCTGCCAAGAGGGGCTTGGCTTAATGAGTTTCAGGAGGGAGTCCTGATTAGGCTATTTGCACATCATACCCACAGGTTCTTGTCATAGACCAATAAATAGCTCCCTGATTGGCAAGGAGCTCTCTCTATATATATTCTGTAGCATACCTGCATGAGATGTATGAAGAGATATGAGCAATGAGGTAACAGGTATGGGGTATGAGCAATGAGAAGAGAGAGAGCAATAAAGAGAGAATGTGCATTCTTCCACCCATATGTGGTGTATGTGTGTGTGTGTGTGCGTGCGTGTGTGTGTGTGTGTGTGTGTGTGTGTGTGTGTGTTTTATCATTGCCCCCGTGGGCGGTGGGCAGTGACAGCCGGAATGAAGCAGGAATCCTCCTCTTTCCTGGCTAGGTGTCAGAGTTCTATAAAGTGCTCTGCAGGCTTCTGGGGAAGAGAAGTCATTTACACTCTTACCCAGCAGTGGATCCACCCTGTGTGTGACAAAACCACCAGCCCGGTAAGATGTTCCCACCAGTGCAATAGTGGCATGAATGCTATGGAGTGAAGGAACTGCTTTCTGATTGGATCATAGACCTACTCCCCTGGAGGGAATTCATCCCTGATGCTGAAAACCTAGTCCAAAACCTACAGCTGAGGTCGTGTATCTTACAAAGGAAGCAACTGCTGTTGGCTGATTAACAGGTTCTGCATAACAGATTGCCCTCAATATTTGATTTATATTTATGCTCATAGATGAGTGTTGCTTTCACGTTTGGTCAGAGAAGTTTCCTTTTGCAGATGACAGTGACTGCTGGAAAAGTCACAAAAGTCATAAAAGCGCTGGAAAAGTTCTCAGTACTAAATGAAGTATCTTTATCAGGCCCTCCAAGGCTCAAGGAAGAATGAGGAAAAAGGGGAAGAAAGAATGTAAGAGCCAGGAAATGGGGAGGAATATTCAAGGACTTGTGTTTCTAATACTTCTGGCCTAGTGTCTTTACTTCATGAATTCATAGCAGCTGTCGTGATCTCCACGAGAACTGCGCAATATTGAACTCATCCACATTCTGACATCAATAATAGAGGTGGGAATAAAGACATCATCAAAATAGAAGAGAGTAATTTGGGAAAGAAGAGCTCAGTAGAAGGAAAAGGAGGAGAAAGAAGGGAAGGGATTGGCATCAAATAACATGTCGAGTATTAAAATTTTGTAATTAACAAAAAAAATGCTAGGAAAATAATTCATAGACTTTGTATATATCTTAAACTGCACATGATCTTAGTCAAAAGACCGAGAATCTATTATATATATATATATATAGATAGATAGATATAGATATAGATATATATATCACCATGCACTAAAATCAACTCCAAATGGATCAGAGACCTCAATATTAACCATACAACCCTAAACACCCTGGAATAAAAAATAGGAGGAATCCTACATGAGATAGGAGTAGGGAATAAGTTCCTGAGCAAATCTCCAGGAAGTGCAACAGTCACTTAACCAATGGGACCTGATCAGGCCCAAAAGCTTCTGTACGGACAAAAACATCGTCTCAGAGTCTATAGACCCCCTTCAAACTGGGAGATGATTTTTGCCAGCTACAACTCAGACAGAGGCCTAATTTCCAGAACCTACAGAGAACTCAAAAAAATTAATAGCAAAAACTCAAACTGCCCCCTCACAAAATGGGGCACTGATCTCAATAGAGAATTCACTGAGGAAGAAACTCATATGACCTACACACACACACACACACACACACACACACACACACACACACACATATACACACACACACAGAGATATATATGTATCTGAAACTGATAGCTCAAAGGTAACTGTGTAATCTTATTAGTGTGCCTGTGCTTTGAAGGGCAGTATAGGAAAACAGAAAATAAATATTAGTTTAGATGTAGAATTTCCTACTTGCTGGATCCTGTCAGCATGAGTTTTCTCTCTAGGACTAATTGTATTTCTAATTTTTGGATTAAGAATGCTCACCCTGTAGCAGGAAATACTGTCATTCACATAGGAGCTCTGTAGTATACAGCCATAGGCTCAATGCCTTTCATTTCTTGTTTTGAATTTTGAGGCTGATTAATGAAGGATCCAGTGATGACAATGAAGTCTGTCAAGTTCACATCCCCTTCTCAACTAGGGGAAGCAACAGTGGGAAAGGTGGAGAAGACCCTAAAACTCTTCTAACTTTTGCAACTGTAAAGTTTGAAAGAATAATGTTCATAGAAGACATATACTCCTCACATAAAAATCTTAGTGTAAAATTCTGACATAGATTGAAAGTCTACTTTGATGACGTTTATAGAAATATTATGTAAAAGTTAGCTATACATCATAACATTACTTTCTGAATAATGTTTATTGTTTATAAGACTACATTACATACTCTGTGGGTTTAATGACTTTCCAGTTTAAGTGTCTCTTAAAGAGTTATGTTAAAAATATGGAAGTAGGCCAGGCGTGGTGGCTCACGCCTTTAATCCCAGCACTCGGGAGGCAGAGGTAGGAGGATCACCATGAGTTCAAGGCCACCCTGAGACTACATAGTGAATTCCAGATCAGCCTGGGCTAGAGTGAGACCCTACCTCGAAAAAAAACTATGGAAGTGGAAATCCTAGTGACAATTATCAAATATATAATATCTGAGGAATATATAAAAACTTAAATTATCTTTAAAAATGATTAGAAACATCCATAAATAAGAATTGCTTATTTTTTTCATCTACTTTAAATATATCCTCAGCCTCGGATAAGCAAAATTATAGGCCCATCTAACAAGTTTGGGTTTGTTTTGTTTGGGTGGTTTATTTATTGTTTCTTTATTTGTTTTCTTTCTTGCTGTACAGAATAAAAGGTGTGCTTCTGACAAGTCTTTATATTGCCATCTACTGGTTGGCATTTTTGAGATTTGATTATCTGACAAGGTCATGTTCAAAAGAAGTCTCTACAATAAGCTGAAGTATTCAAAGATGAGAAATGATCTATTTAATTTTATTTAATTAATTTAGACTTCTCTATAGCATCTTGAAAACTAGGAGTATTTAGTTGTGTCACAGATGTGATGGTTTCAGTTATCACTGGCCATCGTTGATTATGGTTGAAAATTTTCTTTTAGGTTGTTCTATCTTTAGTAGCCAGACCAATAGTGAACAGAGAAGACCAGGACAGGAGAGACAAAAGAATTGCTGGCTGGCACCTGTTGGGGGTGACACCACTTATGAGACACGTCTCGAGCCATTTCAGATTGCTCATGGCAGGTGTATCATAAACAGAGCCTCAGCCTGTGCCAGAATGCTTGGCCGTTGTAATTAAAGTTACGTTATAAAAAGCTCCTGCTGTTTCCTTCTGAAAACTGCTGACAGAGACTTCCGCAGACAACTATGACAGCATTTCCAACACCTCTGCATTTGCTATTCCTGTGGCTGCAAACACCAGCACCTACCTTTACATTAGTTACCATGCAAATTAGACAGGGCAGCAAGAGGCAGTGGCAAAACTATGTGTGAGACAGGACAGTGTGCCTTTCAGTTAGCGGTCAACTTCTGTCGAAGGTGACAAGAAAATGCAAGGCCAATTGGCTTTTCCAAACTCAAAAGAGAAAGCACATTTGGGGAGTTGGAAACGACTCATACCATAGTATCATGCATAAGAATAAAAGTGTTGGGGATGCAGGGCTTTTAGAAATGGTAGAATTTGATCATGGACTATTTGACTGGAATGGTTAAATACCTGGAAATAGAGGAATAGGTTAAATTCATTCTTGAAGTTATGTAATTGGACATATCAAATGTTTGGCACTCTGTATGGAAATTTAGTGCTCATCAGCATTAAAATCAGACGAAAGATCGCAGCTACTTAATAGATCAAAATATTAGCTTCCCTATCTCTAAAAGATAGAATTTGATACTATTTTTAAAAGTGCAGATGTAATCACCACAGGTCAGGGAATTTTGTGCAAAAGGGGGCAGAAAGATTGTAAGAGCCAAGGGAATATCCAGAGGCATTACCCAACTCTACTCATTGACTGACTCCTGCTCACACAATGAATGCATAGTCTACAACCCATAGTGCACACCAGCAACCCCACTGAGAACCCTCACTGGAATTGGGGCAGGGAGGAGGGAAACAGTAGTACCAACGCATGACATGTTCATGCAAAGTTTCTACTTGAGGAATAAAAAAAAATTTAAAGTGTGGATGTGATGTGTATAGCAGCATGAAATTAAACAGCCAGTAGACATCAGAAGAGAGTAAAAAAAAGCACTGAAAATCTACTTCACACTTTGAGGTACCAGCTTTTCCTAACTTTGGGGGAGGTAGTCTGAAGAATTGTTTTAGCTGTGTGTTCACAAAAACTCTCTCAAAAAGATTGTCTTTAATTGTTAAACATAAGCTACTCTGAGCTCTGTACTCCTGAGCTTTCACCAACCTGCTGCCGTCATCAAGGACTCCAGATCCCTGGATACTCAATAGGTTAGGGATACCAGGACTCAGATGCGGGTACAACCCTGGTCCCCATGTGCTGGGAATGGGACTCGGTCACTCTAAACACATTACTCCCTTCCTGCCCTGTAGCTGTGAACATCCTTTGACCAGCCATCATTAGTAATGACCCTGCAACCCTGAATACTCAGTAGGGTAGGGTAACCAGTGCCCAGGGGAGCTCTATCCCTGACCCTCTGGCCTGCCTGTCTGCACCTTCCCAAGTAGAGACTCCCTAGATGATCACAGTCCATAGACTTGGGACCGAGTGTAGGTCAGGCCTTCCTTGCTGAAGCTTAGACATACCTGAAGAGTACACATACAAGGAGGAGCCTGTTCAGATTCAAGTGCACCCAGCATAAACCTTAAAATAGACTGCCATTCCATGCCCACCTTGATCAAGGCTGACCAGGCCACTCAACACAGGCTACGTAAGAACTCCTGTTGCTGCATCCTTAGGAAGACAAACTGTCCATCATGAGATGAGAAAACCCCAAGGCAAACCAAATCATTCAAGAAATCAAGACAAGATATCTCCACCAAGAATGCCTAGTCTTACACCAGAAGTCTCCAATGAAAACAAAGAGGAAACTTTGCATAGAATTCTAAAATGGAGCTACGATAGACACATGAAATGAACTTAATAAGTCTATGGGCAAAAGGCTGAGTGAAATTGAAGAGAGGAATAAAAATAACTCAATAGATGGTTGGATAAAATGGAAGAGAATCAACAAAAAGAATTCAATAGGCAGTTTAATAAAATGCGAGAAATCAAAAACAACTCAATAGTCAGCTTAATGAAAGGGATGAGAATTAACAAAAAATATAAACTAAGTTGTCAGTGGAATAAACTCAATAAGAACATGATCCAATGCAGGAATGAATCTCAAGAAAGTCATATTAAGAAATGAAAATGGAATTCAATTAAGAAATGGAGATGCTGAAGAAAAAAAGTAATAGAAAACAAAAATGAAATAACTCACTTAAAAGTCTCCCAAGAAGCCGGGCGTGGTGGTGCACACCTTTAATCCCAGCACTCGGGAGGCAGAGGTAGGAGGATTGCTGTGAGTTCAAGGCCACCCTGTGACTACATAGTGAATTCCAGGTCAGCCTGGACTAGAGTGAGACCCTACCTTGAAAAAAAAAAAAAAGTCTCCCAAGAAAGCACACAAACAGAACAGATCCTGTGGAGGACACACTATTTGAGCTGGAGGAAAAGACAGGGGAAATAGACCAGGAGTCCAAAATTAATGACAAGTTCATAAAAAACATTAAAAAATGTATATGATGGAAATGTTTGACACCTTAAAAAGGTCAAACACTGGGTCATAGGCAAACAAGGAAGACAAGAACTGCAAGCTTAGGACTTAGAAACTATTTTCAATAAAATTATAGAAAAAAATTCCCTAATCTTACAAAAGAGAGGCCCATCCTGGTACAGGAGGCACACAGAACACTGAATATATAAAAAAGAGAGAAAGTTCTCCACATCACAGTATAGTGAAAACACTATAGAAAACAGAGAGAATCCCAAAAGCTTCAAGAGAAGAGCAGCTCATCATATATATACTGAGCTAAGGCCAACAGAATTAATTCTGACTTTTCAATGGAAACTCTAAAAGCCATAAGGGCTTGGAAAGGAGTATTTCAAATTTTGAAAGACCATGGCTACCAACCCAAACTACTATAACCAGCAAACTTATCCCTGATAATAGAAGGTGAAAGAAAAACTTTCCATGATAAAAGCAAGCTTTATGAATGTATATGAATGAGCACCAAGCCATCCATAAAGAGAATGCTAGATGAACTATTTCTCACTTAAGACAAGAACAAACATATCTAAGAGGCTTCAGGAGAGGAAAAAATAGTAACCTAAACTATCTGTTTACGCTAATGAAGTACAAGAAAACACCAAATTCCACAGACTTCAACATGACAAATGTTAATTCACACCTCTCAATTTTAAATCTGATTATCAATGGACTAAACTCAATCAAAAACACAGGTTCATAGACTGAATCAGAAAACTCAAATCCATTTGCTGTCTACAAAAAAATTCGCCCTTATTATTAACAATAAGTACCACTTAATGGCTAAAGGTTAGAAAAAGATATTCCAAGCAAATGAAAACAGAATAGAAGCATGTGACTCTGACCTCTTTCAAAAGAGTCTTTAAACCAAAAGAGATGATGAAGGCCACTTTATGTTCATTAAGACAACAATTCAACAAAGGGCTATGACGATCCTAAACATAGATGCACCAATTACAGATGCACCAACTTTTATAAAACAAATCTAGCAAATATTAAATAAGAAATAAATCACAACACAGTATTAATGGGACACTTTGATACTCATTAGACAAATCATTTAAACAGGCTGTAAATAAAGGAATAATGGAGCCGATCAACGTCATATAGTTCAAATAGACTTAACAGAGATCTACAGAACATTCCATCCTAACTCTACAGAATACCCATTCTTCTCAGTAGCTCACAGGATCTTTTCTAAATCATATATTATGAGATAAAGCAAGTCTCAATAACTTCAGGAAAGTTGATATAACTCTGTATTTATATCTGACCATAATGCAATAAATGTAGAAATCAACAAGACAAACAACTGACAATCCACCAACTCCTGAAGACTGAACAACTCAAGATTAAAATGATAAATGGTTTTTAATAAAATATTTTGAAAATTTAGCCAGGCGTGGTGGTGCACGTCTTTAATCCCAGCACTTGGGAGGCAGAGGTAGGAGGATCATCATGAGTTCAAGGCCACCCTGAGAATACAGAGTGAATTCCAGGTCAGCCTGGACTAGAGCGAGACCCTACCTCAAAAAACCAATATATACATATAGAAAATTTCCACTGAAGAGACCAAAAGGAAAGAAAAAAAAATTCCTAGAACTCAATGACAATTAAAACACAATATACAAAACTATTGGGACATGATAAAAGCAGTCCTGGGAAGTCTCAAAAAAAAGTTAATAATCCATCTGAAGGTTTTGGAAAAACAAGAATAATCCAAATCGAAAAGTATCAGAAGAAATGAAATAGTCAAGATTAGAGTAGATATAAATGATGTTGAAATGAAAACAACTTTAAAAATGAGGAAAAAGAGAGCTGTTTCTTTGAAAAAATAAACAAGATAGATAAACCTTTGGCCAAACTGATTAAAAGAAAAAGAGAAGACTCTAATCAACAAGATTAGAGATTAAAAAAAAACATAGATGTTACCACAGATAAAAATGAGATTGAGAGAATCATTGGATCATATTTCAAAAGCCTATATTCCAAAAAAATTTGGAAAATCTCAACGAAATGAATGAATTTCTTGATTCATATCACCTACCAAACTAAACCCAGAAGAGATAAATTACCTGACTAGAGCTATAAGATGTAGTGAGATTGAAAGAATAATTAAAAGCCTTCCAAAATATTAGTTCAGGCTAAAATGGGTTAACTATCCTATTCTACCAAACTTTTATTGAGGAACTAAAACCACCTCTTGTCAAGTTATTTCACAGAGTTGAAAAAAGAAGGAATGCTCCCGATTCCTTCTTGAAGCCAGCATTACACTCCTACCAAAACCAGACAGAGATGCGACCAGAAAAAAATACTATACGCACCAAAATACCATCCTCCTCAGTCAAGTGGGTTTCATCATAGGGATGCAGACATCATTCTACATAAGGAAATTGATAAATAGACTTAAAGACAGACACAATGTGATCATTTCAATAAATATAGGACAGGCTTTTTGGCAAAACACAGCATACCTTCATGGTTAAAATACTGGAGAGACTACAGATGGAGGGATCATATCTCAATATAAAAAGGGCTGTAGATAACAGACCTAAGTCATGTATCATACTAAATGGGTCAAAACTGGAGGCATTCCCTCCAACGTCTGGAACAAGACAGAGGTGCCCACTCTCACCGCTGCTCAAGAAATAAGATGCGAGAAAGGGAGAGAAACCCTATTTGTGGATGACATGATTTTATGCACAAGTGACCCCAAAACTCCTAGAGGTTATTAATTCTTTAAGCAAAGTGGCAGGATATAAAAGCAATACAGAAAAATCAGTGGTCTTCATACAGAACAATGACAAACAGATGGGGGAAAGAAATCAGGGATGCTGTCTCATTTATCATAGCCAGAAAAAATATCTTGGAATATCCCTAAGCAAGAGAGTGAGAGATCTCTACAGTGAGAAGATTAAAACACTGAAGAAAGAAACTGAAGAAGACATAAGATGGAAAAACCTCCCATTCTTATGGCTAGAATAAAATATCTTGAAAATTTCCATCCTGTCAAAAGAAATATATAGATTCAATGCAATTCCAATCAAAATTCCAGCAAGATGCTTCACAACATTAGAGAAACAATTATTTCAGAACTCATATAGAAGACCAAAAGAATTCAGATAGCTCAAAATATCATCAGCAAAAGAAATAATTTGGGTGCCTAATCAGCATGCCTACTTGCAAGATATACTACAAAGCCATAGTAATAAAAACAGCAAGGTACAAAAACAGACACATATATCAATTTAATAGAATAGAATTTATGGGTATAAGTTCTGTAAATCCAGTTACCTGATCTTTGGCAAAGAGACAAAAAAAATGGACATTGAAGAAAAGACAAAATTTTCAACAAACGGTGCTGGAGAAATCAGATAACCATATGTGGAAGAGTGAATATATCCCCTCTTCTCTCAGCCTAACCAACTATCAATCAAATCAAATATCAACTCCAATGGATCAAGGACCTCAATATAAAACCTGACACTCTAAAATGACTAGAAGAATAATAAAATAGGAAGAGCTTTGAAAGATGTAGGCGACAAGAAAGGCTTTCAGAATGAGACCTAGTAGCTCAAAGAATTAGACAAACCCCCAGCCATAAGAATCTCAGATATAGACACCCTCCAGAATGGGAGAAAATCTTTGCCAGCTATATTTCCAACAGAGGTTTAGTACCTAGGATATACGAAAAACTGATACTGGTAATAGAATACAGAAAAGTGTTACCTTTGGTGTAGTTATAACTAGAGGAGAGATGACAGAACTTTCAAGGTCCCTGTGACTATGTTATTACTTAATCTGGACTCTGGTTATGTTGACAAACACTATTTATTTTATAAATGGTCATTCATATGTACACTTATACGTAGCATGTAAAACATGTTTGCACTTCAATGAAATATTTCCATTAAACCTTTGTACTAATAGCAACAAAAATGGAAATAAATGCTGAGGAGCTGAAGTATCCATAAATTTTCCAGTCTGTTCTAAGGAGCCAGGCTCCCCTTCACAGTACTGCATTATTGTCCTGACGTGTATAACTCTCTTTGAAAAACAAAACAACTTGGAATCACTTGGCAGGTTTTAACCTTCCTTTACCTTCATTATAATCCATCTACTCACTTGAAAGTCAAACCGTGAGAACAATTTGCTCCTGAAGATCCATTATTTTAATTGACAAGTTTCCATAGCAGATTGTCCAGCGTGGTTATTTCAGTGACTTGTTCGCAGACAGGAGTGCTTTTGTGGATCTATTAATAGCAATTTTAGAAATAGCAGGTGAGCAAGTGTATTTCTAGTGGGGAGAAATGAATGGCTTTGAGATAGAACGGTTGGGGGAGGGGTGTGCCAAGGCAAAGTACCATCAAAGTCTTGGCAATAGACCTGGAATTAACCAATGCCTTAAGTGGCCTTTCAGGTTGCTTAATTCATCTCCTTTTCCATGAGTCCATAAATGGCTTCCCATCACCATTCTACATCAAATTTTCCTTCTCTTGATGCTGACTTGAGCCCTCTTGCAGGCTCTATGTGGTCTAGTACAGTTTTCAGCAGGACTGGTCCCTCTGGTAACATCTATGCTATTAGCAGAACTGGTGTCTTTAGCTTATATTTTGAATTATTTTACCTGTACTTAATAAGGATTTTTCCCTTGCTAAGTTATGAATGAAGAAAACTCAGTTGGATGCTATATTTCAAGCTCCAGGGTGTCCAACCCCCTCGATTCCATCTGCCTTCTCCATCCGTTTTCCTGTTTCCTCTAGAATCATTAGAATAGAGTGATTGAACTCTGGTTTCACTCGAGCAGGCATCCTGTGAAGTTCTTCCCTATGAGGTTAAACATCTGCCCAGGTATTTCCGCAGTCTGTTCTGGCTGTGGCAGGATGCTGTAGAAAATGAATGTCCCAGGAAAGTTCTTGCTAACAAAACAGCAGACAATGGGCACGCATGAAGCTCCAGTACATTCTGAGCTTTTCTGTCCTTCAGTGGGAAAAAAATGGGCTGCAGAAATTTGAATGAAAATTTAAATTTGACCATTAATACTTGGCATATCTTGATTCAAGACATCATTAAAGGTGGTTGGGGGGATGAGAATTGAAATCATTGTATCAGAATAGCTTGTCTTCTGGGACTAGGCATTGGGGCCACCTGCGCCAACATGGTTTGACAGTTTAATCCAAGGAAGATGAAACCATAAACAAATATATTACTCTACTATTTGTTTCAAGAAGTTCTTGCAAACTAATTAATCTAGACTAAGGGTTTGCTTATGTGTTCAAATGGCTCTCCTATTGGGACAACAGATTGTTCACTTGAGCAAACAGCTCTCTTCACAAAAGCTTACTTTAAGAAAGAATCTTGCTATAGAAGCCTTATCTCACTGTGTCTGTAAACACTATTTAAGGCACAGTCCCAATCAGTTCCCCTGAAAGGGCAAGTCTTAGGTTTTCCTGAAAGCCCTGCATTAATCCACTTAGTATAACCCTCTGAAGTTATTTTAGGGCACCTTAAACCAAAACACTTGAGAGAACAACTTGAAGGAAGAAGTACCTGTTTGGCCCACAGTTTGAGAGATTTCAGTCAAGACACTGGTTCCTTTGATTCTGAGTATGTGATGAGTCAGAAGAGCATGGTGCTGGGAGTATATGCAGGAAGGAAGGGGATTCTCACCTCATGGAAAATAGGAAGCAGAGAGAAAGATTGAAGAGAGGGTCCAGGCAAGATATAGGACCCCACCCTCCAAGACATGCTCCCAGTTACCTACTTCCTCCAACTGTCTCATTTTCTTTTACGACCTCCCAATAATACCATCATATCATGAACATGTTAGAGGATTAATCCACTCATAAGTCAGAGCCATCATTATCTACGTGTAATCTTCAGAGTCAAGTCCTATGTGCTTGATTAATCTAGATGTGCTTTGAACCAAGTGACCTGATACTCAAAATTTACCATTGAAACATTCAAATCATATGCTATCTGTCTTCCCATTTCTGAATGCTACTGAGAAATCTCTCTCTCTACACACACATATATATCATCTGCCATCTATATAGCATCTATTTATGTATATTACTGTATTTCTCTATGATAATCATATATTATCTGTATTTGTCCATGTGG